>CM041807.1:36974481-37101981 GCA_023376895.1 Aspiorhynchus laticeps
GAGAATATTTGGCTGAGATTCAACTATTTGAAAATCTTAAAAACAAAATATTGAGAAAATCACCTTTAAAGTTGTCCAAATGAAGTTCTTAGCCATGCATATTACTAATCAAAAATTAAGTTTTGATATATTTATGGTAGGAAATTTACAAAATATCTTCATGGAACATGATCTTTACTAAATTTCTAATGATTATTGGCATAAAAAGAATAATCAATAATTTTGACCCATACAATGTATTGTTGACTATTAAACATACCCCAGCTACTTAAGACTGGTTTTTGTGATCCAGGGTCACATATGTAATTTGAGATCATTTATCAATTCAATATTACAGATCCTGTATCTCAAACAATAGAGCATGACGTTTGCAATGAAATGGGTTCGATTTCCATGCAATGCATGCATTTCTACTTAAAATATGTACCGTTAATGCAATGCAAGGCACTTTTGGATCAAAGCGTCTGCCAACTGCATGAATGCAAATGCTACATTTCTGTCTGCACTTCATGAGTTCAGAAGGCCACATTAATAGCATGCTTGACTATAGCAGCTCACTGTATGCTTTCTTATATGGAACAGAGCAGCATGAACGTTCAGCTAAACATCTCCTTTCACGTTCCACGTTAGAAAGAGAATCACAAAGGTTTGAAACGAGCACAAGATTCTGGTGTTCGAGTGAACTATTCCTTTAAAGCATGTTTCTCTCCCACACTCGTTTCTTTAATTCTCTCCCTCCTCTTTTTTTCACACAAACCCCTCCTCGTTCTGTCTCTCTCTGAATGTCGCAGTGACTGAATGTGAGCTCTGTTAAACCCTCCCTTTCTCTCGCTCTCTCTCTCTCTCTCTCTCTCTCTCTCCTCCTCCTCCCTCGTTCTTAAGCGTAGGGTCTCGCTTTGCTCGTGTCTCTCTCTCTCTCTCTCTCTCTCTCTCTCTCTCTCTCTCTCTCTCCTCCTCTGGTTGTGTGCACGCTGAGAGATGAGGGGCTGGAGAGGAGGAGGAGGACTCTGAGGAGGGGGGACATGGCAATGGGGGGATACGGAGAGAAAGACCTGTCTCTCCCTCTCTCCCTCTCATCCTCATGGCCCTCGCTCGGTCCCCAGAACCGCAGCGTCTGGTTCATTTACAGGTATCGGCTGCTCCGTTCTTTTATTGTCGCTGCGGAGAGAGAGAGAGAGAGCGAGAGAGAGAGGCAGATGGATGCTCTGAAGAGGTAGCAGACAGACTGTTGAGCAGAATCAGTGTTTTCATATACAGTATATATCATCTGTATGTGTGCGTGTGTGTGTGTGTGTACAGTCTGGTCGTTTATCGTAAATCAGATCCCTCTCTCTCTTACAGTGTGTGTATATATGTGTCTATACGTGTGTATTTGAGTCGTGAATGTGGCTGTCATTGTACGTACCGCGGTGACATGTCAGAATTTTTTTTTTTGCTGTGTGTGTGTTAGTGTTGTAAATGAGTTCATGTGACATGTATGTGTGTTTTTGAGTCATTGAAAGGGTATGAGTCACTATGGGTGTATATGTATGTATGTGTGTGTGTGTGTGTCATAGAAAGTTGTGATGCTGCGGGGTTGATCAAATACAGCATGAACTGTGTGAGTCTAGCTGGCGTATCGTCATTTATGCATCACTATCTTTCCCGCTGTCATTCCTACACAGATGCGATATGTAATGCTGTTGGAACGGTGTTTAAGTAGGAAATGCTGCTGCCGGTTGGATTAAAATTTGAGACGGATCAACTTCTAGAAAATGGCAAACTTGTCATGTGAGGATTTTGAAATGATATCATAATTGCAATAAAAAAGGAAAGCGTTCAGCTCAAGATAAAGGTGTTAAATTACAGTCTTCTTCAGTGGCAAAAACTGAACTTACTTTGGTTTTCCATTGCTGATAATCTGAATATTAATTTGTTTGCATGTTATCATTCTCAAAAATATGGCATCAATATGTTTTCTTACATTTTTGTTTTCTTTTGTAGTAGGTTTTGAGTTGGGTTCATTTAAAATGAGCTTTATAGATGTCTGTTAGTTAAGTAAGTATGTGTTACCACAATATAGTACAGTGATGCATTTGTGATGTGAACAGATGGTGTATATGTGATCGCATGTGTGCGTTTAAACAGTTGGTTGCTCTGTCCGAACTATTTGTCATTTATACCTCACAATATTTGATTCCATCACAGATGTGATGTGTTGATGCTGTTAACAGTAGGAAAATGCTGCTGTTGGGTTGGTTTAAAATTTGAGATGGATCAACTTCTAGAAAATGGGTGAACATGTGAGGATTTTGTAAATGAAAACTTCAGAAAAAAACAAAAATGTTTAGCTGAAGTTAAAAGTATTAAATAGTAATCTTCTTTAGTTACAGAATTTGAACTTGTTTTAGTTTTTCATCACTGCTAATCTGAGTATTAATATTGTAACATGTTGTGATGCTCCTGGATTGATCAAATGTGGCAGAATTATGTGCTAAATTAGACTAAACCTATCAGATTTTGTTAACAACTTTGAAAATAATCATTTTAAATACAGAGTATAATGATGCATATGCTTATGCATGCATTTAAATGCATTGTTGCTCGGTCCAAACGTATCATCATTATGCATCACAATATTTTCCCTGTCATTCAGGTACAGCTGATATGTTTGTTGTTAGATAACGTTTAACCCTGTGCTTGCCTGTGCTGTTACATGATGGATCTCCAGGATCATGGGGAACTTATCAGTATGACCGTGGAAGAAAACAAGGACTGCAGAATCACAACTAATTCAGTTCATAAAAAAGAGACATAATAAAGTCCTTGTTTTGTAGATTTGGTAAATTAAGAACCATTTTAATCAACATAGGCAGATGTAAAGCTCATTTTTGGACCCAAAGTTTTGGATTACATGATATAAAGGTTGTGTACGTTATGAACAAATGTTCTTAAAATTACTGTAATGGTACAGGCTTATGCTCTACGTGCATTAAGCAAACTGGCAATTTTAATAATTTTAATTTTATCCTCAACCAAAATGGAATGTTTGAAAAAGTTTTTTGGAATCTGAATGTCTTGCGGTTAATCTGTGTGTCAATTCTTTAGCAAGTTACTAAGTACTGGCTTTACATTGTGCCTGCCATTGTGGCGTTTGTGTTTCAAGCATCATACTTTGCATTGATGTCACAGTCAGAGCATATGTTCATAATAAGAGCTGAGCTGACAAAACACAATGCTAGGCTGTAACTGTCATTCGCTGGGTCCCAATTCTCCTACTTATACTATGCCTTAAAGTATGCACTCTTTTTGTGAAGAAAAAGTACATACTTTTGAGTATGTAGCAGAATAGTAGGCAAGCTTTGGCACATACTACTTCGTCATAGCTGCGTCTTTAACTGATGCTCTGTTGCTTAGTTACGTGCATCCTGTAACTGTTTGAACTGCCCTGTCAATCATTTGGTCACAGTTAACATTATCCACATTTCGTTTAATTTGATTTCCTACCGTATTGGAGAGAAATAAAGAAGCACATCGCGGGTCTTTCATGCCGAGAACTCTGCTCATGTGTTTGCATAATGATGCATTTCAAAGTTAATGACTAAATGTATCATTATAAAAGTTTACAGTGTTGCTGCAGATGAAATATAACATGGATAACATTAAATAAATATTTTTTCATCAGGTTAGACATTGATTATTTATCACTCAAATCCCTTTCTCTACCTGTCCGTCGGTCACGCATATCCGCCATGTTTGTAGTTTTTAAACACTTTTTATGCGTGTTTGTAGTTCTAATCGAATCCTTGTCCATAGCGCAATGTGTTGTGGGCAATATTAGCCGTTAGAGTGTGCATCGATCTGCACTTCGAATTCTAACCGGAAGTAGTAGACCATCCGGGAATCTTTGGCATACTTTTTTAAACATACTATGATTTGGGACATACTAATTCTATTTTTGAATACTATTTAGGACGGATAGTATGCGAATTGGGATGCAGCTCTTTGCACTGAACTAGCTGCACATGTCTACAAACCCCCATACGCTCACCATGGTAACCGTAGTGTCCGCCAAAATACCATAGTTACTACAATTGCTACCGTAAACCCAACATATATGACATTTCAGAATCATTTCTGTTTTTGAGCTTCAGCTAGTAGCTGGGTTTTGGAGCATTTCTGATTGGTCCAAGCTGGACATTAGTTTATGAAATCCAGATATTACCTGGTTTACTAGTTACAGCTTTACAAAATCTTAACCACTTTAAACTATAGCTCTTTTGCTGCTGGTCCAAGATGACTACCGGCCCAAAACGGCAAGAAATTGTCTGCCATGTTCCAAAAGAGCTAGATTTTCCAGTGGATTCAGTGCAGTGTATACAATACATTTTTTTATGGTTGTAGTTTAACTATAACTTTTTTGTTAATATTTTTATTAATTAGTTTTTATTTTTAGATTTGTTGTAATTTTTAAAGTCTCTTTTTTATTTATTTATTTTTTAAAATATGTCTGTATGGTTTTTATTTTTTGTTTCTGATTTAAATACTTTTAGTAAATTAGTACTTAATTTTGATTTATTTTTTTAAATGTTTCCTTGCCAAATAACTGAATGAAAAAAAAAATATATATATAAAAGTTAAAATTTTTCCCCATTTTGATATAAAAAAATTAAATATTTTTTTTTTTTTTTTTTATGATTTTAGATTTAATTAACAATAATAACCCTGATTCAGGGTAATATTCTCAAATGACAAGTAATTTCTTAATTGTGAATCTAAGTTGATAAAATAAACTTAAAGATTTTGCAAATTTTTGTTGTTTAATTTTTTTTTTTAGGATTTTTTTTTTTCCATTTTCATTTGAATTTTTTTGTTTTTTTTCATTATTATTATTATTATTATTATTAGTAGTAGTAGTAGTAGTAGTAATATAATATAATAATAATTATTAATAAATAATTCATATGTCTATATATTTTACATCATGTTAAACTAAATGAAAATGAGAAATGTTGCCTTGGCAACTAACTGAATAAAGTTAATGAAATAAGTTTTTTATTTATTTATATATATATATATATATCTCTGATCCAAACTTGATCCCATCAGAGGAACTTCTGCACATCTGCGAGTCTTTCACACGAGTTCCTCTCTTTTCTCTCTGACAGTGACTACATCATAAAAGAGAAAACTGTACTTCTGCAGAAAAAAGACAATGAAGGCTTCGGTTTTGTACTCCGAGGGGCCAAAGGTGAGTGATGGACATCTGCGAGCTCTTCTCTGGTTTGATAACCGAGCGCAGCATGACATAGATGGATCACGTCTGTGATTGTGATCTGTGATCTCCAGCTCAGACTCCCGTGGAGGAGTTCAGCCCGACTCCAGCCTTCCCTGCTCTGCAGTACCTCGAGTCTGTCGACGAGGGGGGCGTCGCGTGGCGGTCCGGCCTGCGGATGGGGGACTTCCTGATCGAGGTTAGCCCAGACGTCGCCTCTTTTGATGCAACCATGTTTTAGACTCTTAACGAACCATTAAAACAAGTTTGTATTAGACAAAGAGCCATTGAAAGTTATAGCAGACCGAATGCTGCATCGCTGCAAAAGCCAAAACTAGTTTAGCAGTATAGTCTCCAGTCTGTGAGGTGTTGAACAAATCTTAACACCTACACGGAGGTGATAAACCTCACTGTAATACTTGTGTTACCTACTTTAATTTGATTCTGGAAGAGAAGATGACGTGGATCTTGTGTTCTCTGTATATGCCATCTTGACTACGTGGTATTGCAAAATATATTTTTATTGATGCATCTCCAGACGCACCGCACTGTTAGCAAACACCTTCACCTCATGGTTCCCAGCTGGTTAATTTGGAGTTTGTGTATCATGTTGAATCATTTTGAATCAAGTCTGATGAGAATGCTTAAGACGCCCACTTGTGTTTCTCTCTCTTTCTTTAAACTGCAAATCAAATTTCCTTTCTTATATAATTGTTAAATATAGTTTTATTTAAAATCTACATTCATCTTTCTGAAAGCCACTTGAATTGAAAAATAGAGTAGAAATAGAACATTTAGAATATATATGGGTCAATATCACTGTAGGGTGTCTTTTGGTGTCCTGTGCATAAATAACTCATTTGCCATGATAACAAAAATGGCTATGAAAGGGTGTGTTATATTAGGCTAAGTTTTTATATTCATAACAAAAGCATTACTTGGCTCTTTAGATACATTTTCTAGATTTTTTTTTGTTTTGTGTAAGAGGATGCGTGTTATTTTGCTTTGTCCCATGCACTGCTCATTAAATTTGAATGAGAGTAGAATACAGTCAAATCACAAAATTGAATTTGTTAATTTTTTGTTAAACTCAATTTGAGTGTATTGAGCATTTGGTAATAAACATGATATTTTTATTTAATAAAAATGTGTTTTTCCATGTCCCTTGAATGGTTGTCCACCCTGTCGTGTTGGGAAATCTGCACATTTAAGAAAAGGCCATCCCCTTTAGTGACATCAGGACAACGGATGTTTTGTCTCTTCAGTGATGGGAATTTCAACCGCTTAGGTTAATAAATTGGTGACTTTTCAATTGACAAATTTTCTTTGTATGAGTTTGCTTACTTGCTTTTCCCAAGCTTAACACGTCCACCCTGTCGGCCATTTAGACTCGATAGAGTGGACAGACGCATGACAGGGTGGAATGAATGAAAATGAACGGGGATGGGTCGGTATATCAATGTGATTGAGGATGTAATTATATTATTTATTATTATTATATAATTTTTTTAGAAGTTGAATAAATGTTTCATATTTATATTTTGTCATGATTTGTGTGTTCTGCATTATGTGTCCACACCGTCATGTGTTGGTCAACCCTGTCATCTTGATATTTTACAATAATATTTTAAATAATAATTCAATCATATCTATATAATCCAGTGTGTTCAGTAGCTAGGTGTGGGGGCAATAACATGCAAACAAAAAAGTGCTTCCAAATATCACAGTTTTCTCCAAATAAGAAAAAATACATGTGTGAATTGTACGAGTTTCTTTAAAAACACATGGTTTACATCAAATCTTTTATGTATTTATGATTTGAAAGCAAACAAATAACCCTGTTTAGGAAAGGGACATCATACCTTTCAGAAAATATCATTTGCATCCTAATTTTGCAATGAAAACGTATTTAACAGTAATATACATGTCCATGACAGGGTGGACATATCTTATGGTTTATTCTTCGAATAATGACCCATAATTATCTAAAAAAATGTGTGGGAGCTCAGCTAATATGTTTCTATAGTACTTGAGTGTCTACTATTTATGATATGACATAAAGCGAATGGGAAATTAAAACCAACATTTTTGAGTATTGTGAGGGTTGAAAGCCACTCTATGGTGATATTGACCCATATGTTCAAAAGTTAAGGGTTGGTAAGATTTTTTAAATGTTTTTGGAAAGTCTCTTCTGCTCACAAAGGCTGCATTTATTTGATTCAAAATACAGTTAAAACAGTAATATTGTGAAATATTATTACGTTTCAAAATAACTGTTTTCTATGTAAATATATAGTAATATATAATTTATTCCTGTGATAAGCAGCTGTATTTTCATCATCATTACTCCAGTCTTCAGTGTCACATGATCTTCAGAAATCATTCTAATATACTGATTTGCTGCTCAAGAAACATTTCTGATTATTATCAATGTTGAAAACAGTTGTGCTGCTATATATTATTATATGTGATGTGATACAATGTGTGATACGTTTTACAGGATTCTTTGAACAGAAAGTTCAAAAGAACAGCATTTGTTTGTAATAGAATCTTTTGTAACACTGTAAATGTCTTTTCTGTCACCTTTTGATCAATTTAATGCATCCTTGCTGAATAAAAGTATTCATTTCTTTAATAAAAAGTACTGACCCCAAACTTCTGAACAGTTCTATGTATTACAATGTGTTTTCACAGGTGAATGGACTCAATGTAGTGAAGGTGGGTCACAGGCAGGTGGTGAACATGATTCGCCAGGGCGGGAACAGTCTGATGGTGAAGGTCGTTATGGTAGCGCGAAATCCTGAGATGGAGGAAATGCCTAAGAAGAAAGGTCAGCGAGCGTTTTTACTGTAGATTTGTCTGTGGGAGTATGAATGAATGGCATTGCAGGCAGATTTTGATTTGATTTAACAGCACTCTCTCTTTAGTTCCCCAGCAGAGCAAACGACTGACCCCTCCGGCTATAGCTCTGCGCTCCAAATCCATGACTTCAGAACTGGAGGAGATGGGTACAGTCTTACAAACACATAATATACACACATCAAATGCATGTTAGTCTATGAAGCATTTACTGCTGTCCTAAAACTCTGATATCATGCATTCAGGTGTCATTTTGACTGATAATAGCTTTTTTCTCTTTCTCTCTTCTTTGCACACAGTGGAGAAAGGTAAGTCATCTTATATTATTTATATTCTTTTTTTTGTTTAATAATTTAAATGATAATAGTAATAGTATAATTATTTTAGAATTAATCTCACAAAAACTATCCAGGATAAATTGCATATATGTGTGTGTGTGTGTGTGTGTGTGTGTGTGTGTTTATCAATTTATTGTCATTATATGAGAATTGAGCACATTTGTTAGATGTTTTACTTTTTTTTGATGATTTTTCCATGCTATTCTTATCAGTGACTCTCATTAATAAGAATCTAATATAGTACAGTTATTATTTTATTTTTTTTACAGTATTTGTTTTTCACAACCATACTAAATACTACTTTAAAATGTTTTTTTTTTTTTGGGTCATAATAAATGTTATAATGCAAAAACAAAACAAAAAAATGTCCTAAAACAGGCCTCATTTTAATTAAGCAAAAAACAATTTCTTGTTTCTTCTGTTTTAGGAGTGAAATATATACTTTCTGAAAAGATATATTTGAAAAGATTTCTGAAAAGGTTTTATGAAATGAACGGTTTAATCTTATCAAAATATTGTATAGCGTTTAATGCGTTCTTTTAGTTGGATAATCTGTCTTCTCATGTAAAATGTTACAGGGTTATTAATGTCCTTCATTAGTTTCATTATTTATATAATATGTTAATATGTAATAATATTTATATAAATTTATATAATATAGTTATATAATATATAATAATATTTTTATAGTTTCATTAGTTATTAGTCAGTATTAGTCTAGATTTTAAATAATAAACAACTGTATGTGGTTTACATGTATTAGTTATGAAATTTGTTTCTTGTCAACGACAGTGAAAACATGTTATAATGTTTGTTGGCTGTCAGTTTTTGTCTTAGTTTGTTACCATGACAACTGAACGGAGACTGCAAACTTGAGAAAAATCCTTGCTGTGTATTGACAGTGTTGATACTGTTGCAAGGGAATAATTTTAAATGATAAAAAAAACACTAAACTAAACTAAATATGAAATATTACATTGTCACCATAGTGTCCAGTTAAACATGCACTTATAAAAAGTTACTCACTTCCTTTTACAGCTGCCTCACCATGGAAAAAGAAACCAGGTGACTTGATTTTGTTTTTTTTTTTGTTTTTTTTGCATTTATGAGTATGTGAATGTCAGATTTCAATTGTGTACGGGTGGTGAAATATGTATTATGACTGCCTCTAGTTAGTATGATTATCAGATGAGAGGAATTTAAGAGCAATTGAAATCCCAAATGTTTCTCTGGCATGTGTGCTTGCTCCTTGTAAGCTTTTATTAGGATCATTGTGGTCAGATACATGTGAAGCTGTCTGTGTATTTGTGTGTTAATTTTTCGCATGTGTTTTTCTCTATGCTCAGAACACACAGAGAGCTCTCAAGCGCCAGAAAAGAAGAAGAGCGTCTATCAAATGGCCCTTAGTAAGAAACCCTTCCTTTGCATTTATTATATTTCATCTCCTGCTATACATTTGTGTCTATATACACACTTTTGAATCTCACATTTAATGTAAATTGTTATATGCATGTCATGGTTTCACCTCCAGTCTAAATAAAAAGACTTAAGGCAAAAAATAGGTTTTCGTGATTTATTGCATGTTCGTTTTCTCTTTTCATTCTCCAGACAAGCTGGACGAGATTCTAGCCGCTGCTCAGCAGACAATTAGCACATCAGACTCTCAGGGTCACAGAGGTCATGGGGGCAAGAAGGAACGAAACAAGGGCTTTAACGCTAATGAGGTAACATCTCTGTTTCATTATCTCTGTTCTGATTAACAGCGTTTCGACAGTGTCGAGAAGCTACTTTTGAAGTCAAGTTACTCATAATTTAAACTACAGTCAGTATGATGTCTTTTGTCATTTTAACTTTAACAAGCATCTTAAAACAACAACAGCACGAACAGCAGCATGAAGCTAAATATTTCGGCGTTAAAAAAATATAAAAAATGCAGCAAGGGGACTTGAATCGGTGAAATGTTCAGAACAAAATAATTCATTTTCACACATGAGAGAGAAGTATGGGAGAGATTGTTTGATTATTGCATCAGCTCGCTCAGCTGTATAGATGTGTGCACAATAGCATGTGACATCAAAAGCCACTGTTGTAATAAAAAGTAGCTACATAAATGCTTGAAAAGAGTTATATGCACAGCTTTGAAAAAGCAGTTTTGGTGGAATAAAAGGGTTCTTTGTAGTATGTTACTTCATATGTCCACTTGCACTTGCTAGCCTGATCTTAGCTGTCACACAATCATGTTAGTAAGGCTTTTCACCTGGTAATAAGTGCAAGAGTGACACCACTTCTGTGCTGCAGGTGCTGAAAAAAGTACATTTATAGGCAGTTATTGTGTGGAAATAGAGTTGTAAGAATTGTCTGATGTAGAACCATCTTTCAATGTGCTAAATATTCCATCCCATCAGTCTTTTCCCTTTTTTACAGCAAACTCTCGAACAACCAGGATCTGGGTATGGTTATAACCAAGCCCAGTTTTCATCAGGCCATTCAACTCAGCGTGCTATGATGATGCGTCAGAAATCCATGGGTGGGTTTAAATGCAACAGGTGTTGAATCCATCTCTTTTCAGTCCAGTTGCACCGTAATTCTAGGTGCAGTTTATGTAACTGTGATCTGCATGTCTTCTGTCCAAAGGAGTGACCGAGGAGGAGAGGGTAAATCTACATCCTCCTACTATGAAGCTGTCTCGTAGTCTTTCTGTGCCTGGACCCGAGGACATCCCCCCTCCGCCCGACACCTCAGCGCCTGAGCCGCCCCTGTCTGCCGGCGGCCACACAGACAGGAGAGCGGCACCAACACATTTTTATGCTGTCCCTCCTCTGCCTCCATCGCACCACCTGCCCCAGACACAGCACAGGGTCCCGCCCAACCGCAGGGTAAGAGCTTGATAGCGCTGGTCAAAGAAGTGGCATTGGTCATATTCTTTCTTGTCTGTTCCTGGACATATACAGCCACAATAAAAGTATTAAAGGGATGTTGTTCTTTCTTTTTTGGACAACAAAATATATATTTTTTAAAGAATGTCCTGCATGCTCGTCCATATAATGGCAGTGCATAGCGCTCAGCATCAAGCTTTTAAAAAAAAGATGCAAAAGTATCACAGAATGGTCCCATGTGACGCGTGCCATATATTTCAAGTGTTCGGGGGTATACAGTATGATAAGGTTTGGTGAAAAACAAACTGAAATTTAACATATTATTTAATGAATATCCTGACCTTGACCGTTGATCTCTGTGCATGACTGCATGTTCATGAGACTCTATTTGCGCAGAAGTTCACTCCGACTTGCCCAGAAAAAACACACAAGTTATGAAAAATCAAGGTTAATAAAAATGCGTCATGAAAAAAACAACGGCAAGAAATCCCCAAAATAGTATCTGTATACTTTCTTGACTGAGTTGAATATCTCTGGACCAGAACTCCGGTTGTCATGGCAGTCAAAGTGATGGTTAACAGATGAATGCGATAACTTGTTGCAACGAGAACAACAGATATATTTGCCTTAGAGAAGAAAGTACATGGATTGTATTTCACGTCGTGTTTTTATTAATCTTGATAGTTCACAACTTTTGTGCTTTTCCTGGGTGAGTCGGAGCAAACTGCTGTCTCATGAATACACAGTCGTGCACAGAGACCAATGACCACAGTCATGATTTTTGTTAAACAATGTTAAATTTCAGTTTGTTTTTACCAAAACCTATCGTATACCCACAGAGCACATGGAATATACAGCACATTAAATGGACAAGTGTGCGGTAATTAAAAAAAATATATATATTTTGTAGTCCAAAAAAAGAAAGAAGTGCATATAGAATTAGAACAACACAAGGGTGAGTAAATTATAACTTATATTATAAATTATAAAACGTTGAAATATTGTGTTTCACAGGCTGAAACTGAAACCAGCAAGATGGGAGGAGTGAGAATGGGTGGTCTGAGGCGTGGCTATAGCAATGCCACGCCTCCCTCTGATGTGGGCCCCAAACAGTCCACCGCACAGCGGAACCAAGCGCCAGCGGTGGCCAAGATTGCAGGTCGGCAAGGTGGGAAGGGGCTGTTGTTGAAGCAGCGCAAGGTGGAGGAGACTGGAAAGTTGGAAAAAAGTTCCATTTCAATTCCAACGATTATTGTGAAAGCGCCATCTACCAGCAGCTCTGGGCACAGCAGCCGGGCGAGCAGTGAGGATACAGAACCGTCTCCTGAGAATAATGAAGTGCAGGAAGAGGCAAAGCCTCAAAACCCAGTTGTGGCACCTACACCTGCTCCACCTCAACCACCTAGTATCCCATCAAAACTGGAAACACTGGGCAGGAGCACAGCACAGCGGGAGCGCGAACGCTTCCGTGACTCCCGTCGGAGAAGCGCCTCCTTCTACTACTCCTCTGAGGAGGACATGTTGAATGAGCAGGAGTCTGCTCAGACTTCATTGGAGGCCAACACCTCCGCTCGATTGCGCCCTTCTAAGTCTATCGATGAGGGATTGATCTCCGGCGATGCCTTAAGCATGCCGCCTGCATTTGGGTTGCCTCAGTATGCATCAGCTACACCTCATCAAGCCACTACCTTCATCCACCCATTGACAGGGAAAGTTCTGGACCCAACAAGCCCACTTGGACTCGCGCTGGCGGCTCGTGAGCGAGCGCTGAAAGATGACCGGCGTACGCGTAGAGAGGAACGCCACTTCGGTCGGCAGCTGTCCAGCACCGGAGCGTTTCCTTCCGCCGTTTCCTCTCCAAACCAAAAACCTGTTCCTCCGTTCTACATCTACCAATCACACACCTCTCTCTACCTTAGTGGTGCCTCTCCAACAACAAGTGGGCCAGTCCCACAGAGTCGCCCCCAGTCCCCTCGGATGCTTCGATTAAGTGGTGGTGGAACAGGGAGCTTGGAATGGAGTGAACAGAATATTGTGGATCGAGAGGAAAGAGGGGCACCAAAGGTGCGTTTTACAGATAATCAAGCCAGTCAGTACCAGTCTCACCTTCAGGACAGAGACAACAGAGCCAATCAGTACCACACTTACATGCGGGACCGAGAAAGGGAAGGGCACAAGAGGATACCGCCCAAGCCTCCTCCCCGCAGGCCTTCTTTTATAGACAAGGAGAATGAACTCGGCACGGCTGACAAAAATCCCACTGGTAATTCCCAGGATGACAGAGGAGGACAGAGGATGGGAGAAAGTGGGATGGAAAAGGAGGGAGAGAAGGATGCAAAGAGAGGGCAAAATCTAGGGGTTGGTGAGGGTGGCGATGTGATGGTGCTTCCACCTCCTGCTCTATCTGTGGATGTGGACGACGAGTTCGTGTTTGCAGAGCCCCTACCTCCCCCTATACAGTTTGCAAATGGAATAGAAATAGACACCCATGGAACAACAGAATATAATCAACAACAACAACAGAAGGAGCTGTCAGGATCTCAGCCACCCAAGGAGCAACAGTCTCTGCAAACGCTGTCCAAACCCCCGCAAGACGCCATGTCCCTACCAGACAACACGCAAGCTGACTCACATCAGACACCCGTCCATCCTTCTGCTGTGGTGCATCCATTTATTTTCCCACCATCTCCTCTAATCCCCTCTCCACAGCTATGTCCCAAAATACCTCCCACAAACCCGCCCCAATCGCAACCCTCAAGCTATTCCCAGCACCCAAACACCAGCCAACCCCAACCTTTACCCTCGCCACAAGCGGGAGACTCTGCCGCTTCTAGTCTTACATCTTATGACAGTGAGGTGGCCAATCTGACCCAGTCAGCTCTCTCCCCGTCCCATCCTTCTCCTCAGATATTCCCTTCATCGAGTTCCCCAACTGCCTCATCTGACCCTATGTCGTTGCATCGGCCTCTCCCACTTTTCTACCCGCAGCAAGGCCACGCTAACATTTCTATGTCATATTCCACTGTGGCTGCAACTGCATCTGTAATGACTGTCACCACAACAATGCCTTTGGAAAATACATCAGTTATTGCAGGTGACCGACTTCCTCCGGCACTTAAGGGCCGTGATTGGTCGGAGACTGTGGTCGATTCTGGGATTGAGGAACTGGATAGTCACAGCAGCAGTGATCACCACATGGAAAACTTTGGAGAAAGAAGAGAACAAGAAGGAGGCAGAGAGAAGGAGAGGGGAGGAAGACGGAGAGAAAGCATGGAGAGTGGGATAGTAGGAGATGGATTCAAAGGAGACCAAAGAGTGTCCCTGGATTCGACTCTTTCTCACCCTGATAAATTTGCTCAAGAAATACACAGACCGCACATGCATAAATCCAAACCTCCAAACCCGCCACTTGCAAAAATGCACACTCAGAATATGTCAAAATATCACATGCACACAGAAAATGGACGAACCGGACCACCGCTACAGCGGCAGGCTAGCACCGCTCCTAACATGTACAGGTCAAGGGAAGAGGAAGAGCTGGAACAGGGAAGAGGAGGTGATGCTGCATTGAAGATGCCAGCATTTATGGATCGTCGTCTGAACTCTCCTCTCTCCAACGTTAAGGCCAGCATCATAAATGAACTCAGCAGTAAACTACATCAGCTAAGTGGCTGGCAGGGTCAGACACCACCGTCAAATCATAGGTAAGATGTTTTGTAAAATCAAAAATAATCTCATGTTCTTTCTGATATACAGTAAAGTTGCAAGAAAAAGTTTGTGAACCCTTTAAGAATTACATAGATTTATGCATGCATTATGTGGTCTGATGTACAGTTATATATTGACTATATACCTTTTTCCTCCAACTGTATCTCAAATGGAGTGTAGGTAAAAAAAAAAAATATTATATATCCAGTATAAAATAATCCAATGACATTTTTGTTTGAGTCTGACAACAGCCAGTGCTCCACACAGAGATCTGACCTGATCATCATCCAGTCTGTCTGGAATGACATGAAGAAACAGAACAAACTGAGACAGACTAAATCCAGAAGAACTGTGACAACGTCTCCAAGATGCTTCAAGAAACCTACCTGCAAAACTATGCGCAAGTGTACCTAGGACAAAAGCTGTTAAACGCAAAGGATGGTCACACCAAATGTTGATTTGATTTAGTTAATAGAAGTTAATTGATGAATAATCTATTTATGGCATTGTTTTTGAAAGCATCCTCACTTTACAGCATTTTTAAAACTTTTAACAGTACTGTAGCTTTGCAGGTAGGTTTTTTGAAGCATCTTGGAGACGTTGCCACAGTTCTTCTGGATTTAAGTCCGTCCCGTTTTTTTTCTGTTTCTTCATGTTACTCCAGACAGACTGGATGACGATCAGATCAGATCTCTGTGTGGAGCACTGGCTGATGTCACTGGATTATTACAATTAATGGCAAAATGAATGTTTGGAAATGTAAACTGATATTTCCTCCTGAAACACTACAGCAAAAGATAGAAATAACTGACTTAAAACCATTTTTAACTGGTGAAAATACTAGTGTTCTAATAATTTTGGCCACCACTGTGTATATATACATGAATGATACCTCAAATCATAGCAACCCAAAAAGCTTAAACCTCTTAATATTCTTTAACAAGCACATAGCAATCCCTGGCAAACACCCACAACACCTTAGCATTGTTGTGGCAAATGTTTTCGCTGGCAAACGCCTCTTATCTAGTTTTATTGCTATTTTTCTGATTTAAATGGGCAGTACTGTTATTTTTCCGGTTTACACACTTTCATTTACTCTTCACAGGTTTCCAGGCGATCCCTCCGGCTGTGCGCCTCTCCTCCCTGCTTCTGTGCCATCTCTCCAGCGCTCCTTCTCTCCAAGCCTTCCCCCTAACTCTTTAACATCTAACTGCCCCTCTGTGGCTCTGAACCCTAACCCCGTACCTTCGTCTCCTCTTCCTGTAACGTCTCTAACCCCAGCCTTAACCCCGAGCCCATTACCGCTCACCCCGACCCCAGCTCCACCTCCTCTCAAAGACTGGACGCCGTCTAATTCTCCTATTTCTTTTCCTCACGGGATTTTGTCCCCTCCGTCGCTGCCCCATGCCCCCCTCTCTCCTCTTTCCCTAGCTCATGCACCCCTCTCTCCTCCATCGTTACCTCATCCTCCCATTTCCCCGATATCTCTCTCTCACGCACCTCTGTCTCCTTCCTCTGTCTCTTATCCACCGCTTTCTCCATCCTATTCCCCCTATCCCTTGTCTCCGAAGCATCGCTCTAAGTATCGCGGTAAAGCCTCCGAGTTTCAGTTCTCCGGACCAGAGCTACGCCGTTCTGAATCTCATTCCTACACACAGCGTCGTCGCGTTCCCAGTCCCCTCATCTCCTGCTCGGACCACCCGCAATCCGGACCTCCGCGTCCATCCTCGCTCCCTCTCTTTCCATCTGCGCCGCTCTACCGGCTCTCTGTACGAAATACAGCCTCCTTTAACGCCCCCGTTGGGAGTCGCCCATCAATACTCAGAGCAGTTTTTCCCGCTAACTTCTCTCTTTTCGCTCCCATCACCTGTGGCTCCTCCTAACCCCGTACTGGTCTCCAGCTCTCTCTCTCCTACCAACTTCCTGTCTGGAGGCTCCTCCCCATCTTGTATGGGCTACCCGCCCTTGACTCCTCCTCCACCCAATCAGCCTTTTGTGTCTAAGCCCCTCCCCTACTGGAGCAAATATGATGTTGCTGATTGGCTGACTTACCTGAATCTTGCAGAGCACCGGGAGCGTTTTCTCGACAATGAGATTGATGGCTCCCACCTGCCGTCTCTGACAAAAGAGGACTTCCTGGATCTGGGCGTGAGTCGGGTCGGACATCGCATGAACATTGAGCGCCGCTTAAAGAGACTTACAGACAGGTGAGATAGAAAGATAAGAAAAGGAGGGGAAATGAAGGGTAGATTTAGATGAACAAGCAAAAGAACATCAGAAAGCAAAGTGTGAGGGGGGGGGTGATTAGTTTTTTGAGACCGAAAAAAAGCCGTTTATATTGGTCCACCATTTCATAAAAATTTAGCTCTGCATGGATAATCCTGCCTGCAGCTTTACTCAACAATAAATAAATATTCTTCCCTTGATGTTTTTGTATGCTTTAGATGATGTTTATTAAAAGAAGTTTAGTTAAGCAAGGAAGACTTCATTTGATCACAAAACCTATTTCCTCTCTAGACTGCGACCTTCATGTATCCATATTTTATTTTGCACTGCCAGTCAGAGGTTTGGACATATCTATTCATTCTTTATTATTAACCTTTTCCACAATTTAGAGTTATAGTAAACTATGAAATTATTCAAATCCAAACCGATTTCATGACACTACTGAAGGTTTTCACGTCTCCTTGTTTCTTGTGTACTAAAAACTTAACTTTAATTTTAGAAATGTAAAAAGTCATGAGTGGTCAAGTGGACCAAACCTTTGACTAGTAGTGTATATTATAACATAAATGGATTGACTTATGATTTTCATACATTTAAAACCACAAAAATCATCAAATCAACTGAATTACAGCTCATTCCTTTCATTAAACCTGGCATTTATTTGAAATTGCACAACTGACACGTGCCCTATAATAACATACTGCACACTTATGTAACTTGAATTGCTTTTTGAATGCCAAATTCTTCATCATAGTCTGTAGATGATCAGTATATCAAGCACTTTGGTTTCTTACCTCATGCTCTGCCTCCTTTCTTTTTCTTTCCCCCTTCCATGTTTTCTAGGCTCTCCTCTGCTTTCTCTGTCTCCACTGTTTCTTCTGAAGGGCAGAACGAACGCATGAGAGATGAGGCGACTCAGAGCTAGAGGAGAGAATTAGAGAGAACCAGTTAAAGGATAGAAAGAAAGAAAGAATGGGGTTAGACAAAAAGCACTTGGGATGAAAGGGAAAGACTTCCATTGAAAGAAGAAAGGTGGGGATGATTGCAATGGAGAAGCACTTTGAAATACTCGAACATTCTCGCAGAGTAAAAGCTAAAGTCATCATGAGCAAATGTTTGTCGTCCCAGCTGAAGCCAGACGGCCAAACGTCTTCAGCCAATCAGAGACAGAGAGAATGTAGTTCTTTCATTGTTTTTTGGGATGACGAGATCAAGAGGTGTAATGAACTTTAGTAATATGATATTATTATATTAATACAAATGAGGCTACTGTGCATATTTTAGCATCATGACGTGCAGGCTTTGATTCATCTGATAATATGATGATTAAAGTCAACATGAATCCAGAATGACCCCGTTTACTTTTTAAATACACATTTTAGTGCGCGTTATTCCAAAGAAAACAAAAAATGCTTATCAAATGTAATTTTCCTTTAACCGCCAGTCATATAGACACTTTCCACCATCCAATTGATTTGCAATAGATTAAATCAAGTCCTGCCTTACATTTTTATCATTGAATGTCCTTTTTACTCAGATATGTTGGATTACGAAAGTAAAATGGGTTGAAGACTGTTTCGTGTTGACTTTAAGCAGTAAAAAAGTCATCGTAATGCCAATAATAACCATATAAGGATTAAGTATGTAAGCATTTTAATACCGTAAGCAGAATCAGTCTTCCAAAGATCAGAACACAATGAAAGGACCCATCGTTTATATTGCTTAAGTGCGCTCTTGTTAACCTACACAAACACATACATGCACACAAACATGGACTGTGTGTGTGTGTATGTGTGTTTGTTATGGTGGTGGTGGTTGTTTTATAGGAGTAAATCATAACTCCATTTCATTTGAAAATATATTTAAGGAAATAGGAACAAAGGAAATATATATATATATATGTATGTATGTATGTGTGAGTGTGTGTATGGAAATGTATGCAGAATTAAAGTATATATATATATATATAAAATATCAGATATTTCTATTGTTCTGTACAATAATTGATGAATATGATGATACATAAGCTCTGCTTAAGAGGTTTTAATAAATTATTCTCTTGTTGAATTTATTCTCATCTCTTTTTGACCAAAATTGACAGAAATTATCACTGTAAATAGTTTACTTTTTCATCATTTTTGCAGCTTTTACAGCCCATTTTTTGCTGTATGCTTTTGGGATAGTTCACCCAAAAAGATCCGAGAGTTTGTTTCTTCATTTGCACAGAGAAATGTAGCATTCCATCTCTTACTCACCAATGGATCCTCTGCATTGAATGGGTGCCGTCAGAATGAGTATAAACAGCTGATAAAAACATCACAATAATACACAAGTAATCCACACCACTCCAGTCCATCAATTAACATCTTGAGAAGACAAAATGTGTGTGTTTGTAAGAAACAAATCCTTAAGATCCTTTTACAAATCATTAAGATGTTTTAACTTCAAACGGTTGCTTCCCATCTATAATCCATATAGTCTATAATCCATAATAACATTTCCTCCACTGAAAAAGTCAATCTCCTGTTGTCTCTCACATCAAAATCCAGCCACATATTTGTTTAGAACTATTTTGGACTGTTTTGGCTTGTAAACGGTGCTTGATCTGTGCAGATCTCTCTTTTCTCTGGAGTAAGCGATATTATGGATAGACAACTTGCATTTTAGCCAGAAGCAATGTCTTGATGGATTTATTTCTTAAAAACATGCAGCCTTTGTCTTCTCAAGATGTTAACTGATGGACTGGAGTGGTGTGGATTACTTGTGGATTATTGTGATGTTTTTATCAGCTGTTTGGACTCTCATTCTGACGGCACCCATTCACTGCAGAGGATCCACTGCTGAGTCAGTGATGTAATGCTACATTTCCCCAAATCTGTTCTGATGTAGAAACAAACTCATCTACATCTTGGATGACCTGAGGGTGAGTACATTTTCAGGAAATGTTCCTTTTTCGGTGAACTATTCCTTTAATTGTATGCTTGCTGTTCCATGGAGGTAATAACCATGAGGGTGAGTAAATAATGACTTTTTCATTTTAGGATGAACTAGTCCTTACATTCCTACAGGCCACGATTGAGATCACATGACACCGGCCACTGTCCTGTTGCTGTTGCTGAGGTGATGAACTCTGATAATAAACAGTCATCAACATTCATGTTACTATACTAAGTTCAGTGCCTCAAACTCTTCATATGCTTTGATTATAGAAATTGCATGATATTAATAGTATTAATAGTGTTTGATTTTGAACTTGTGAACCTGCTCTGTTAACATATTAATTGCTTCACATGTTGGCAGTTTTTCGCTCTGAGCTGTGACTGACAGAGTGCTGAAATAACTCTCACATTCTACAACACACTTAAATTTCACACCTGACAACTCATTTACACTGAGGTGAGAGAGAATGTCTGTATGTCTCTGTGTGTGTTCGTGTGAGAGAAAGAGAGAGAGAGAAGGAAAACACACTTGCATGTACGTATGCAGCTCCACAACAGCTGACTGACTGCACACACACCGGAGCGACGTCAGACAGACATGGGAGAGAAGTGAGGGATACTGAACAAGCCAAAGTCTTGGAGTGACAGGTCAGTTTGGCTTTTCTTCTGCTATTCACTTTGACTTAGGTTTCTGAGTAGTTGAAAAAAAAAGTTTTTATAAATATTTATATATTTAGGTGCTGCAAAATCATTTTAATTTTTTTAAACCACCTTTTGCACCCCACTTACACTAAATGGTTGTGCTGTGACACAATGTCTTTTTAAAGTACAAATAGTTCATTTATTCTCAGTTAATATGACACAATCTGCATGCATATATTAGAAAAACAAATGTTAAAATGGTTTTAGATGCATGTCACTGTTTAACATGTTAACGACCCATATAGTATAAATAGTGTTACCCTGGTTTATTGGATAGTGTTGTGTGTGAATCAGTGCAGCTTTCCAAACTAAGGAAATAAGCATTTAATAAGTTAAATAAGTAACTTTGGGATGTGTAGTCATGGCATTTGCATGTGCAACTTTGCTATATAAAAACAAATAGCTTTGAATATTTTTATAGTGTATATTTAGCTCACACAGAAGGCTTGATCAATAGATCAGTGCTAACATAGCCTGTTGAAATGTTTCCATTATGTTTTTGAACTTTACTAAAAATTGATTGGTATTCACAATAGCAAAAATGCTATATTTTTAAGGCTTTGAGTTTATTTTTTTATATTATTTTCTTCTGTATGTGTATACATGTTTTGGTTACACTTTATTTTAAGGTGTCCCTGTTACAGTGCAATTCTACATTTAAGTACTGAGTAATATTAATGAACTACATGTACTTCCTGAATGGTTAGAGTTAGGATTAGGGTTACTTGTATGTAAAATAAAGTGTTACCCATGTTTTTTTCCCTATGCAATTTGTTCGTATTTGAGATTGTGGCTGTAAATTTTATATTTAATGTTCTGAAAAAAAAAGAAAAAAAAACTCCAGACTGATGTTTAAACTCTTATGCATGAGTATACATGTGAGTTTGCATTTGAAAACACGATATGCATCATGGTCAGAAATGAACCAGGACTTTTGGGTGTGTGTGTGTGTGTGTGTAAATTTGGGGGCAAAAATTATGGTTCTCTAAAATTTCTAAATATTTTATTATTCTTTATATTCTTCTATTTATGGGTTTTGGTTTGGTAGTGATTTAACTGATTCACTGTAAAAAAAAAAACTAAAAGATACATCTTTGTACCTTATTTACCCCTAAATGGTAAATATTAGGACCTTTAAGACACATAATAATACTTTTAAGCTTTTGTACCTTACAGTGTCACCCCAGTTACAGTACCTTTTTTTCTGAGAGTGTTGAATGTGTTCGACACAATGGGCTTTGTTTAAGAACAACATATGCTCTCATAAATAGAAAATCACTTTCAGGGGGCAAATATCGGCCCTCAAAAAATGCATTTCTGACTCGGTTATGTATTTTGCACAGAGCGTGTGTTTTATGAAGTGTGTGTGAAAGACGACCCACCAGCTCGTGTTTATTTGGAGTCGCTCGGCTGCTGGATGGAATTCTGGGGTGGGGGTGAATTCTATTTCTGATCCTGGATTCCAGTAGCATCACACACACATATAGACACACCCTTACAGTAGGCTCATAAACATGTGCATTCATACATGCAGAAGTCCATTCATGATTTTAGTTAGTTTGTGTGATTTTGCTTAGTTCCCGTGAGCATTATCACCATTAGTTTCTAGATTTCTGTCAGTGTTAATCATGTTAAATTGACAGCACATTTCAGAGATGTTTATCATCAGAACTGTCTATATCCAGTTGCAGTCTCGCATGCAATGAGTCCCTAGAGTAATTCACACAGACAGTTGCATGCTCTGGATTACGGCCAGAAACTCACCCTAGACCTTTTTATCAGCTGGACTTTTTTAAGCAGTGGAAATACATGCATTTAGGCACAAGTCATGTTATGTGTAAATAGTCTTTAGCCTGTGCTGTATAGCAGCGACTCGCATTCTCTTATCATTTGAAATTACCTTACACATTTACCAGTCCATCATGTTTTTTAATTGCAGTGATTTGTGGACCAGTTTGATAACCACTTGCTCTGCAGACTCTTTAGGTATTTTTATCAAGCAAGCCACAGGATTTGTTGCTCTTGTCATTTTCTATTTTTCATCCTGTTGCTGAGTGTGTTTAGACACTAAACCACGGCAGGCGTAATTCCTCACCATTTTAGTCTTTGTTACCCTTGTGGAAAAATAAATGTTTAATTGTATTTAATGTGCACTTGTATGAAAAATTATGAAATTTTTTATGCAGGTAATGCAATGTCAATGAAGTTAAATGTCACTTAAGTGTACTTTCAGGTATGCTTTCATTAACATGCTTTTAAAAAGTGCACTTTGTAATGACAAAATAAAGTTTTACTTTCAAGAACACTTTGTTCTTTTTATTTGTTATATGTAAATAAAAACTTTTATTTTGGATGCGATTAATCGTTAGACAGCACTAATTAAAATATATTTTAGTTTACCATAAATACCTGTCGGTCCATTCGGCAGTACACTTATCCATATTTCAAACACAATATGTTATGAAATTACATAAAAAGATGCACTTATATCCTAATTAAGTGGGTCAAAAAACACTCTTAAGTTCAACTAACTGTAATATATTTTCATAATTTGCAAATTACATGCAATTAAGTTTTTGAAAACATTAAATTGACTTTGCACTCTTTTAAACATATTATTTTTGTAAGCACTCTTTTTTCACAGTGGTGTTTATGTGTGTAGTCTCTTTTTTAAGTAAAGCCACTATTGCTGGCTGTTGTTATACGGCATGAGGCCAAACAAAGAAAGCAGCAGGAGAAAGTAGCTTGTCAGGTGGAGTGTTTGCTTTTTCATTTTATTTATGCATTTTAGCAGACGACTTACAGTGCATTCAGGCTATACATTATTATTATTTTATCAGTATGTGTGTGTTCCCTGGGAATTGAACCCACAACCTTTGCACTGCTAACGCAATGCTCTACCACTGAGCCACAGGAACACTCTTTTAAATTGAGTGGTCTTTTTCAAGAGCTTCTTTACTTGTTAGTGCTGTTTGCCAAGTGTAGCATCACTAATACTATTGCTCGTAGAGATTTGAAGAAACGCTTTAAAACGGCAGCATGTAATTCATCCTGCAGTATGTCAAAACCAGAAGATGGAAAGATCCGGCCTGGGGAAACACAAATGTGCAGAAGGTTCAAAAGCTTGTGCCGAGCGGCCGTCTGTTTGCCATGAAGCCTCTTGAAGGATTGTGGCAACAAATGAGCAAACAGAAGCAGATGCCCCTGAATAAATGTCACCCGACGTGTTAAGAGGGGTTCAGGGGGTAACAGCAAGAAAGTAGGGCAATAGTGGCTCAAGGCTGGTGCAACAAGCAGAAACTGGGCCGGACTGACAACTTTGGACATCTAATGGTGCTCTGAATTGTGCACTGCATTTATAGTCCATTACATGAAGCATGTTAAATGCCTCTTCACTTACATGTAATCATGTTTAACTGTCTCTCTTGCAGCCAGCTGCGATCATGGCGGACCCTCCAACAGGTCCACCTGAGGATATCAACAAAATCAGCTTCTGGATGGTAAGAAAAATGCTCTTCCAAAGCCTAGTGAGCTGTCTTGCTGTCTGCTCCCTACACTGGCAGCATCTCAGCTGAGACGGAACCTCAAAAGTGACTGATTTGAACACACTGCTGCAAAAAAATAGCGATATAGACTCGATTCACAGGTGTCATAATTCTCAGGATATCCTGATAACAAATTAATTACAAATTAATAATTGATGACAAATTATACAACTACTATAAGTATAGGTAACACTTTATTTTAAGGTGTCTTTGTTACACGTTACATGTACTTACTAATATAATAACAATTAATTATACATAATTACATGCAAGTAACCCTAAGCCAAACCCTAACCGTATAGTAAGTACATGTGGTTAATTAATATTTCAAAGTAATTAAATGCATAATTACACTGTAACAAGGACACCTTAAAATAAAATGTAACCTAAGTATATAGATAAGTGATGCACAGATACTAGATTTCTCAGCTGATACGTATAGCTGATTATTCAGAATAATATCTGCCAATACCGATCCTGATAGTTTAGTTTTCCTGAAGAAAAAATATCTCTCAACTAATGCTGTAAACTATACAGAAAGCAGTCTCATTTGGTATATAATATTAGAGGTTAAAATGAACAACACAAAAAATGTCTTCCTGACAGATTTATTCAAACACACATATATAATTGACAGTAAATAAGCTCCATCTAGTGTTTTTTATAATAATGAATTGTGAACACTGGATCACTTTCTTGAGGTAAAATGTAATGTTAAGTGATGTACTGACCACAAGATGTTATATTTGATGCTTTCCTTTCAACTGAAACTTGAAATATATATTTTATATATAGTGCATCCAACTTTATCTGCACTATATTATTGCACAGCTCTGTATATGAAGTTACATATATATTATATCCAACTTTAGCTGCATACAAACAGTATACTCACATAAAGCCATACTGTATGTACTATATAGCAAATTTGACTTTTATTTAATCACAAAATGTAACTATATTATTGCCCAGCTCTTTATATAATGTTTGATATATTAGTATGTCCAACTTTATGCACAAACAGTATACTCACATAAAGTGATATTTACCATATAGCAAACCTCAACTGCTTGATTGCTTGTATCATCACAAAATGTACTATATTATCACATAGCTCTAATCTTAATAAATGCAGCTATAAGGCATAAAGATATTAGGATATTATAAACATTTACATCATGATTTTGTGTAAAGCTGCTTGAAACAATGTTTTTTTAAAGAGTGCTATAGAAATTAATTTGACTTGACAATTGATTCCAGTACAGTTTTGATGTTGCTAAGATAACAATGCAGCACTCTAATATCTGTAAATGCACACAGCACACAAATATCAGAGCAAGTGTCTGTTTTTACTATTCAGTTGAATTTATTATATTTGGAATTTGTCCTATGCATTCTGGTCTGAACTTCTCCATGAAGGATACATGAGATGCTTTCTTAAACTATCTCAGATAGTATCCTTTGCTCTTTAATTTTAGGAGCAATGTAAAATGCTGCTTTTGGAAGATGCTCACTTGGCATTGAAACAGGCAGTTCATATTCAGAAATATTATTGATTTAACTGCACTGGCGCAGTCAGATGAGAACAAAACTTGAACTAAACTGAGCTGTATAATGACACTATCTTTGCAAAATTAACACGATTGAACTGAATTGAAACAACTCAGCATTGAACTCAGTTTAGCTCAAAGACATGCTTGACTTCTGCAGAGCTGATTTACAACTGAAATTGAATTATTTTCACAATTGATGAATTTTACAATATTAACACTGTTCTTTTTTCGTTTATTACTGTGAAGCTGCTTTGAAACAATCTGTATTGTATAAAGCACTGTATGAAAAAACTTGGAACCAAGCAAAAATACTACACATAGTTCATAGAAAAATAAAATCAGTTCCCTTCTGTTCTGGTCTCTTAGCCGGGAAATTACATGTGTACAGTACAGAGGACCCCAGAGTCATACCAGGCTTGTAAAGACATCATCGCATGTATGAAGGACCGGGCTCATGTGGAGCGACAGTACGCCCGTCAGCTGACCGAATGGAGCAACAAGTGGAAAGCTATCACCGAGACTCGTGAGTGTCAAAAACATATCGTCAGCTACATTAAACTACAGGGTATTGTGTTAAATGATGGGGTTTTATCACTGAGTAGCTCCTTAACAAAAATCAAAAATACACAATTGCCTTTTTTTAAGTGTTTTTCCAGTGTTGGAAATGGGTTTCCATATAACATCCAATGAAAGTTGCATAATATTTTAGCAAACTTCTGTTATCTTATTTTGGAATTTATGTGAGTATTATCTTTGTATCTTTGTCAAATAATTTGCACAATTATTACAGGTAAAAAGGCCAAAAGCACTTATCTATTTATCTAAATTTGGTTAGTCCAGAGATTTTGGGTTATTTTGCTTCCATAACATCTTTCAGACTAGTGGAAAAAAAACATGCAACATACACAAATCTTGATTTTATTAACAGCTTTATTGATTACAGTTTTATTAGTTTTACAACTATATATATATTTTTTTGTAATTTTACTGAGGAGTTTGCACAATTCGATTGATTTTGTAAATCATTTTTTTCCTGAAAGCATAAAATAAAATATATTTTTCTAGTTTTTGACAGCATTTTCTGATTTATGTTAAAAAGGCAAATGCAAAATTTGTTTTCTGTAAAAATATTTTACTCTAATATGTCATTAAAATGAAACAAGATCTTTGGCTTTTTCTGGCTTTATCTAATGTTCAGATTTATGTTCTGAAAATATATGCATTTAATTAGACAATGCTTCACTGTGAGATCATTTGCTTTAATCTGAAGCTTCTGTTATCATCTACCCCTTATTTTGCTCGTGGCTTTTATGCAAAGTTGCTTTTTTACATGCAACTGAAATTTGCTGGCCGTCAAGTTCAACTGCAGCTGTGCTCAGTGTAATGTGATTGAATACAAGTGTTTGTAAGTGAGCTGATTTTCACTGCTGCGTGTGTTTGTCTCTCTCAGGGCCGCTGTATGGATCTCTCTTGCGGGCCTGGCAGTGCTTTTTCTTGTCCACCGAGCGTCTGTCTGCCCTTCACACGTCTGTCTCCCAGACTCTGGTTTCTGAAGACGGAGAACGCATTCACTCGTGGCAGAAGGAGACGTTCCCCAGGAAAATGTTCTGCGGATTCAGAGAGTCACATGACCTTGCGACAGCTTTCTCTCGTGCTCAGAAGCCCTGGGAGAAACGGTTAAAGAAGGTGATAGTAAAATGTATGCTGAGTCTGATCAACTGTGTTAATCAACTGAACTGTTTTCACTCCCACTGTTTCAAAATCCACGCAACATATCAGTGTATTCAGGCAAGTTAAAACCACTGGTCAGTTGTCAGACTAATGGAAAGAAAACATCCAAAATAAACCTTTAAAGGTACAGTAAGCGATTTGTGAGAAACGCTGTTGAAAGTGGTTTGGACCAAGCACCAAAACACACTTCTAGCCAATCAGCATTAAGGGGCGTGGTCACTCAGGATGGGGAGGTACCTGTTGTATAGCATGTTTGTGAACTTGGGGGTGGAGCTATCAATATGGGGTGTGATCCTTTTAGGTAGGGGTGTGTTTGTTTTTTCATTTCAAATATCAAGAAATCACTTACGGCACACGTTTTCATTTTACACGTTATCTGTCTGCATCTGTAGATTTCAGTTTACAATGCATATACTTAAATTATGTTTTCTTGATTTATTTCCAGCCAGAAATCTTCAAGTATCTATATTTTCACTTATAACATTTGATTTACATTTTATTTATTACATTTTATGCAACATTTTATTTCTAAAAGCACGGTACAAATATGTATTTTTTTCTGGCTATTGACAGTATTTTCTGATTTATGGAGTGATATAAAATAGATCCTCCAAAATCCCCACTATAAAACCTTTAACTCTATGTCAACAAAAACTTTTGAAATAAGAATTTTGAATCCTATTTATACAATGTATATGTTCTGGAAATGTATGCAACTAATTCATGCATATGTAATTAGATAATCTTATATCTAATTATATATTTAAAAAAAAAAAAAATATATATATATATATATATATAGACACACACACACTGTAAAAGTTCTAAAAAATATATTCTACTACAAAATTTTGATTAAATGTTATTTTTAGTAATTGTGAAATTTACTAGTGGTTTCTCATTGAACATAGTTTCCATATTTTTTCAGTGTATACATAACATAATATATAATATTCTAATACTTCAATGAGAAACGTATAGAAAGAAGATGAAATAGTATCTCCAGTGCATAACATTCAGTAGCATAACTAAGAGCTGAATGGAATATGAAAAGCACTACATGACACTAATAATAAATCTTTGTGTCTCCATTAGCTGGAAAAGGCTCGTGCGGCTTATCATAAGTCATGTCAGAAAGAGCAGAGCGCTCAGGAAAAAGAGAATCAAGCCAAACACAACACCAAGCTGAGCGAGAGCAAACTGTCCAAGATCCAGCAGGCCAGAGAGAAAGACACACAGGAGCGCAGCAAGGTCAGTCCGCGATCGGACGCCATAAACAAACACCACTTACTGCTGTGACTTAATGAATGTGTGTGTTTTTACAGGCACGTGATCGTTATGAGAAGGTTCTAGAGGACGTCACTGGCTTCGCACCGCGATACATGGAGGAAATGGAGTCTGTGTTCGACCAATCACAGGAGGAGGAGAGGAAGAGGATCAGTTTCCTGAAGCAGGCCTTCCTGTCCATTCACAGACACCTCGACATTACCAACAACGAGAGGTTTAAAACTCCAATAAGCATTTGGTTCAGATATTATGTTAGCTGCCTTATAAAGGACACGTAGACCATTAAAACAATTACACTTTTTCTGACATTGGCTGCATCTGAAAACTCGCTGTCTTATGAGGGAATGACTTTGCAGGCAGCGCTTTTGCACGAAGGCACCTCACGAAACTGATTTCAGACAGGATTCTGAGGCAGCGTGACGGTTTAATGATCTACAACAGAATAGAACGAGTTTTGGTGATAACTAAACAAATATTGAATTACTATAATAATACTTTCTCGCTAGAAATAACATCAAAAGTGCAAAAAGTTAATCAGAAATATACTTTTACACACAAACTAACCACCAAACACAACTTTCAGACACCATCTTTATTTTTTAGCTCAACCGGCACGGAATGGAATGCACAGGATTGTGGGATATCAAAGGCAGAGCATACATCTATGCTGCCTTCAATAATCGATCAGATGAAGGTATCTCATGAGACAGGAAGTGAAGCTAACTTTGGATTCGGACGTGCCTTGATGTCCTCCGAAGGCAGCGTTTTTCAGTTTTTGGATGCAGCCATTAACATTTCACACATTTTGCAGGAAAACCAAATATTTGTTAATGTTGTTGGTTTCAGCTATTTCAATTGTAGTTGATGATTTGTGTACATGGGTTATTATAGTTAAAACTGCAACCAACCAAAAAACAAAAGTTTAACGTGAAGTAATAACATAACTAAAACTAAATAACCTAAAACTAATAAAGAACAATGAATAAAAAACATACAGACAAATGACAAAAACACAACAAAAGTACTGAAAATATAAAAATAAAAGACATGAGAATCAAATTATTTATATTTGACATTTCAAAATATTCAAAATATACCAAAAACAAGTAATATTTCAGTGTTAATAAATTACAATTTTCATGATCGCCTGGAAAGTTGTTTTTTTTATAGACAAAATATCTTGAGCTGAGAATCGAATTATTTATATGTATATTAATAATATAAAAACACTGATTGTCTCACATAGTGCATCAAGCAGGACTTGCACACCCTTTTCCTTTTCAGGCAAACAGCGACATGCAAAGATGCACATTTGTTGGATAAACTTAACTCAAGGAAATCAAGTTTGTAGTATTATAGTACTGAAAGTTCCATTGTGTTTTATGTGTATTGTGTGTGTTTCAGTATTAAAGCAGTGTACAGTGAACTGCATCACACACTCATGTCCATCAGTGAGCCCGATGATCTCCGCTGGTGGAAGAACAACCATGGGCCGGGCATGCCGACGGACTGGCCCAAACTAGAGGTGTGTGTCAGATATTATGAGCAGAACTATCCTTATTATCAGCCATGAACAGTTGTGATTTAGTGTTTCATGACTCTCTGAGCTTTAAATTAACTACACAACCCATTTGATAATATTTTCTTACTGCTATTTATTGCCTTTGAATTTTAATCTTGTAATCTCGTCTCTCTCTGTGTGTGTGTGTGTGTGTGTGTGTGTGTGTGCGGGTTTATGTGGTTTATGAGGACACAAATTTGTATAATGACATGGGTATGACAGAGGTATTACAATTTGAAGGTGTTTTATGAGGACACTGCCTATGTCCCCGTAATTCAAAAGGCTTAAAAAACATACTAAATGGTGTTTTTTTGAAAATCTAAAAATGCACAGTCTCCTGTGAGGGCTAAGTTTAGGTGTAGGGTAGGTGTAGGGCAATAGCACATACAGATTGTACAGTATAAAAACCATTACGCCTATGGAGAGTCCCCGTAAACCACAAAAACCAACATGTGTGTGTGTGTGTGTGTGTGTGTGTGTGTGTGTGTGTGTGTGTGTGTGTGTTTGGCAGGAATGGAACCCACCGAATAAAAAGCAGAAACCAGGAAAGAAACCAAAAATGCACAGAGGAACTGGGGAGAAAGCGTAAGCTCATCAAACATATGTCTATACGTGTATTTTTAACCTCACAATTATCAACTGAAGAGACACCTATAGGAAGAATCTGTGTTTTAAAATTAACATTTTATCTTTAAAAGTTTTTTTTTAACTATTTCCATTTATTTTGCTTCCATAACTTGTCTTCTTCCAGACTAGTAGAGAGAGAACATCCAAAATATAAAAAACAAGTCTTTATTTTATTATACTTTTTCTATTTGCGTCTTTAGATTCCAACTAAAATATACATGTATACTGTATATTTAGAGACCTTTTGATAAAATGAGTCATAAATCTCCATTTCAACAAATGTTAGTTTTATTCCTCTTTATATTCTGAATGTTTTGACAGAGTTTTGTTCATTCTCCTGGTTTATATAACATGTTCTTCCTAAAAACAGGATGCAAATTCATTTCCAAGTTATGGAGTGATAAATACAAATATCCTGAATCCCTCTGTAAAAAAACCCAAACAAAACTATTTTTTAACCTGGCCTAATCCAATGTTCAGATTCTTGTTCTGAAAATGCATGCAAGTTTGTGCATATATATAATTAGATAATGCCTATTTTCCATATTTAAACTACATTTCAGAACACTTGTAATACAAATGAATTGCCTTAATGTATGTGATTAATCAACTTGCAAAGTGTACATATTAGTTAAAATGTCTGCCCTATTCACCTGTAATGTTCTGCATTAACTGAGAAATTTTGCACGCAAAGTGCTCTATTAAAATGTCAAAGGTAATATTAATTAAATCAAGTTAATTAGAAAAGAATTGGAATGAATCAGATTAGGAAATGAAATGTGTAAGTAAGGTCTCGGCTGAGCTGATTGAGGCTGGATGAGGACTGATTGTGAACAGCAGTCACAGAGCTGAAGTGATGCAGACCTTCATTTCCACTCTGATGGTGATTTCATCTGGACTAGTCAGTTTGATCAGCCTTGAAGAGATGTTTTTTCTACAAAATGCATTAAAAATGCAAAATGACAATATTTGTTTCTGGCATTATATCAGGATGGCGGCACTGAATTAAACATGAGGTCATGTGACAACAATGTAGCGTACTACTGTTTAAAATGCTTATTGCATAATGCATACTTGTTTTAAAAATAGTAGGCAATATTCAGTGCATGTTGGCACAGTATGCAGTCTGTGAATATTGCATTATTTATTTTTTATTTTAATTTGCCTTTGATATTTGGCAACACTTAACAAGTGTTTTGTGTTGTTTCACTCTTAATGAGTTGTGTAGTCCGTTCCTCAGAGATGCATGTATAAAACATGTTTGGCTGTAGGGTCTCTGTGTTCATTGTGATTTCTGAACATCTTTAGCTCTGAAACATGAAGGCCCTGAGTTGCTTTAGTCGTCTTCCTCCAGTGTTTCTGGTTGAGCTCCAGCTGTGAACACTCTTCCAGTGTTTTGCTGTTGTCTGATGTGGTTTGACGACTGTAACTGCTTTAGGCTCGATGGACTCTCTTAAAACAGCTTCTCTTATGCAGACACTTGGTTCTGGAGGGCAGCCAGACCTGGACAGATTGACATTTGTGAATGTCACCTTTTTATGATGGTGTAAGTTGTGCTTCAAGGTACAGTCAATGCCAGCGGCTGTAAGTCGTGTTTAGTGAGTTAAATGAACACTCTTGAGGAAGAGCTAATCAGTGATTGTTAAATTTCACAGGGTTGTGTTTGATGTGTTCTGCTGATCACAAGAATCCTCCGGTGTCTCCACTAGTGCTCCAGGAGATCTCAACAAAGCCTCAAACAGTCACATTTACTAGGTTACACCAATCATGGTTTCATGAAACATTCCAAGAACATTTGCAGATCAGTAAAATATTTCCATAATAAAATGTTCCTGTTTTGCAATTTATAAAACTAAAAAAGTCAAATGCCTAGATGCAATTTTTAATAGTTTTAGTTTAAAAACATTTTAAGTTTTAGTTTTTAAACATTCTGTTTAACTGAAATAAAGCTTAAATAAAATATAAATAATAGATGGAAAACTTAAACTTGGCAACTAACTAAAATAAATACTAAAATTACTAAAACTAATCTAAAAAATAAAGCTATATAGCTAGATAAAAATAAGGCTAGAAATATAAAAATACTAATATATATATATATATATATATATATATATATATATATATATATATATATATATATATATATATATATATATATATTATATATACATATACATTTACATTTGTCATTTGGCAGATGCTTTTATCCAAAGTGACTTACAATTGGGGAGTACATAAAGCGATTCATCTTGAAGAGGCAATCAGACAGAGGAAGTGCTCGTAACACCAAGTCTCAGTCATTGTTCAAATAAGTACAAGCTAGCAAGGGAAGGAGAGAAAGATAAAGGGAAAGGTTTTTTTTTTTTTACAACAAGTTTAGGATGAAGTCAAGTAGTGCCAAAAGAGATGAGTCTTCAGTTGTTGCTTGAAGATTGACAGGGATCCAGCATTCCGGATAGGGGTGGGAAGATTATTCCACCATCCAGGAATGGTGAACGAGAATGTTCTGGAGAGTGATTTTGATTTTGAGTGATATATATATGTGTATGTATGTGTATATATATATATATATATATATATATATATATAAAAAATAGTGCTGTCAAACGATTAATCGCATCCAAAATAAGTTTTTGTTTACATATGTGTGTGTGTGTACTGTGTATATTTATTATGTATATATAAATACACACACATGCATGTATATATTTAAGACAAATATGTTACATTTATATATTAATTATATGAATATAAATATATACGTGTAAATACATGTAAATATTTTCAAAATATATGCTGTATGTGTGTGTATTTATATATACATAATAAATATACACAGTACACACAGATATATTATGTAAACAAAAACTTTTATTTTGGATGTGATTAATCGCTATTAATCGTTTGACAGCACTAATAAATAAACAATAAAAATGACAAAAGCACATAAATGATTAAAATAAACTAAAACTATAATGAAACATGAAAAATTATAATGAAAAAATAAAAAAAGATCATTTAAAATATGAATAAATACTAACATATAAATAATACTAAAATACAGCCTGTTTTTGGATGCATCAGGATTTGAGCAGAAGATTTGTCTGTCATGTTGTGGTGCAGGGTCATGATCGGAGGAGTGTGTGTTCGAGCGCTGTACAGCTACACCGGAGAGGAGTCTGATGAACTCTCATTCAAAGCAGGTGATCATGGAGCTTCTGCTGTTATACTGTACCTCTGAGTGTGGAGCGGTGGAGCTAACAGGTGTGGATCTGTCTCACAGGTGAAGAGTTCCTCAAGGTGGAGGAAGAGGACGATCAGGGCTGGTGCTGGGGCGTGAAGGAGGGCGGAGTCGAGGGGTTTTATCCAGCCAATTACGTGCTGCCTGTCAAATGATGTCATGAGTCATCGCTGAGGCACAGCAATGCTTATTTACAGTTATGGAAAACATACGCTGGCCATCAAAAACGATATAAATGTGAATGTCATCGCATTAGAAATTGCTTTTCTTTGACTTTTTCAAAAATATCTATAGTTTTATCATTTAAAACCAGCTTTTTTTTTGCTTGAAAAGTGTGTTTGTGTTTCATTTCTGTGCATTTAAGTGATACTTAGTTTGATATTTTATCTAATGCAATGACATTCATCTGTTTTAAGTGTCCAAATACTTTCGGTCCACCATATCTTTAGTAAAAACAACATCCAGTGTTTCTACAGACCAAAATGAAAATAAATCATTAACGCTTTTTCACAAATCAAACCTTTACCTCTTTATTTAATAATATGACATGTCATTCATTTTAATTAACACATTTTTTTCTTCCTATGCTTTTGGAAAACTTCCAGGAAAGCCAGAGACCAGCAAATGATTCAAGCAGAGTCAAGAAATGCCCTCTTTGTAATTTATATATTGCTTAATGAAGGGTTGTACAAAAACCAGTAGGAGCTTGTTAGAAAGATTACGGGGCACTGGAGAAACAGCCTCCATTATCATCAGAGCCAAATCCATATTATATTTCACCTGGACTGAATGAAACTATAAATAACCTTTCTGTGCACTGACCACTTGATTATCAGCTCTGACACAACACTGCAACATCCAGGACTGAACCAGCAAGGGAGGGATTTGAACAGGTATCCGGATAAACAAGGAGGAACAGGTGCGTAACTATGGCAACCAGTCATTAATCCTGGAATGACAGAGACCTCTGGTGGTGGATCCAAAATCACATCGCTCAATCTGTTTGAATGCTGTTCAGTCAAGAGAGAAGACTCAGCTCGTCTGTTTTACTGTATGCATGAATGGTTTTGTGCATTTGAAGTATTATATAAATGCTGTTCAGTTACACTAATGTTTATTTGATCAAAATACAATAAAAACAGTAATATTCTGAAATATTATTACACTTCAAAAAAACTGTTTTGTATTTGAATATATTTTAAAATTCAGTTTATTCCTGGGATGCAAAACTGAATTTTTAGCATCATTACTCCAGTCTTCATGTCACATGATCTTCAGAAATCTTTAGAAACATTATAAATGTCTTTACTCTCACTTTTAATCAATTTAATGCAACCTTGCTGAATAAAAGTATTAATTTCTTCCAAAAATAATTTTGAATATTAAAAAACTTTTAAATATTAGTGTTTGGAAATTTTCATTCATGAAGATGATAATTTATTTATAATTTTTACTTGTGTATAAATAAATTATTGAATCTGTAAGCATTAACTTTAAAAAGTGTTATGTAGCAACATAAAGTCCAAAGCCATTTAATCACAACTATAAACTGGCTAATATTATGTCTGCACTCACGTGCACTTGTTTCAATTATGTTTCTGGCCTTATATTACAGTGTAAAAGTTCATAATCTGACTGGTAATAGTAAAGTTATTAAACAGGTTTTCATTTGGATGAGCATTAGCATCTAGCTAAAATAATTTCTGACAATTACTGTTATGTTAAATTTCTTTAGAACTATTTGAAACCAGAAATAAACGTTATTTTCGACATACTATGATTTAGGATACATTCTAATCTTGCATTTTGGACATGAAAATGAACTCTGGGACGCAACCCTTACGAAAATTAACCATGGTTTTATTATATAGTAAAATGTTTTTGGCGCATAGATTACCATTTGTATAACCACAGTTTTACTACAAATACCATGGTTAAACTATGGTTGGCGTAGCAAGACCATGTGGTTGCCATGGTTTAACTATAGTAACCATGGGTTTTTTGGTTTTATTTATAGTAAAACCATGGTTACTTTTCGCAAGGGAACGAACAAACTGGTTTGTATTCAGTTGTGATATAATTTGTGCAGAACAAGTTGTTGAGATTATAATGGTTGATATATCAGTGTCAAGCTAAGCTAACATGTCCATATGTAGCAGGCCATCGCGTCAGTATTAGTAACAGAAGCACATCGCGTTTCGCTGAGGCAGATACAGAGAACTCATTCACAACACAAACACAGTCCTCCACATAAACGTGCACACATACATACATGAGAACACACATCAACAGCCTCAGAGAGAAGAAAACACACAATAGGCCTCAAGATATTGACGCACAAATGCAAAACGAAGTGAAGATCACATCCGCGCGGCCCTGACATTAAAAACAGAAAGCTACCGCACGACAGATGCGTTTAATACGTCAACAAAACTGATGACACAGCTCAAGTTAAACGAGAGGGAGTGATATAGACGCGTGGAACGGGGAGTCTTTATTGTTTGTTTGTTTATATTTGTGTGTGCGCGTCTGTGCGTTTTTTACGGAACGAGTGAGGTGAGGGAAGACTGAATATCCACTGCACCACTGTGTGACTGGATTCTTAATGGGAGGGGGATGGAGAGAGAGAGAGAGGTAGATGGCTTATCATTAAGTCATAATACATACTGGAGGACACAAGTGTGTGGGACGCAGACAGAGTTCAACACAGAACCGGAGGAGAGATCAAACAGGGCCGCTAATATGAACTAACTACCACAAGCATGTTCAACATGCAGGCCGAGCACCATCACGACAGCTAGATCTGTTCAAGACGGCCTGCTTATTCATGTATTCCTATACTGAGAGAATCAGCATTACTAGCAGTCATCAACCTTTAGTAGGGACCGCAAAGATACCAGCATCACCAAAAAAAAGCTAACTGTGGTGCGTTTTAAAATAAATTGGTGCTTGAAACCAAGCTTGCATAGCTAAGCATCAGCATAAATGTATTTGTGTATGTTTTTAGGCCTGCCTATGTGAATTCAGATGATGCATTTTGCATTCCTGGCTTTAATGTTTGAAAAATAACTTTATTTAATTACTTGAAAATATATCATGCCCTCTAAAGATGTAGTTCACCCAAAAATTTAAATTTGCTGAAAATATACTCTATACCCTCAGGCCATTCAAGATGTAGATGAGTTTCTTCATCAGATTTGGAGAAATTAAGCATTCGATCGCTTGCTCACCAGTGAATTCTCTGCAGTGAATGGGTGCCGTCAGAATGAGAGTCCAAACAGCTGATAAAAACATCACAATAATCCACAAGTAATCCACACCACTCCAGTCCATCAGTTAACATCTTGAGAAGACAAAAGCTGCGTGTTTGTAAAATATAAATCCATTAGTATGGTGGTTTAACTTTAAACCATCTCTTCTGGCTAAAATATGGGTCTGTAATCCATAATAACACTTCAACCATCAAGTCCACCCTCTGTTGTCCTCTCATGTCAAAATCCACAATGTATTTGTTTAGAACTGATTTGGCTTGTAAACTGTGTTTGATCTGTGCAGATCTCTCTCCTGATTCAGATTAGATGCGTTTTTCACTGGAGAAAGACGTATTATGGATAGAGGACTTGTATTTTAGCCAGAAGCAATGGTTTAAATTGAAAACATCATGATGACTGGTTTGTTTCTTACAAACAATTATTAGAATAGAGTGGTGTGGATTATTGTGATGTTTTTATCAGCTGTTTGGAGACTCATTCTGACGGCACCCATTCACTGCAGAGGTTCCATATGTGCGCAAGTGAAGGAATGCTACATTTCTCCAAAAGTGATGAAGAAACAAACTCAGCTACATCTTGGATGGCCTGACTATTCATGTGGCATGTTTAGAAATATATAAAATATGGGTTTAGGATTTTTAATATATATGTTTTCAAAGAAAATAACCTGTTTTTATGTCTGTCCACAGTCAGGACCTTCACAGACCGCTGATTGAAAACCCTGGAGCTGAACTTTGAACAAACAAATCAAATGAATGTCATCTCTGGCAAACATTTAGTGTGAGTTGTCTGTTACAAACACATAGATATCAACATCTAATGATAACAATTAACAAATATAAATGTTGTTTATATGTAGCTCAAGTTACAAAACTAGCAATTTAAACATCATTTAGATAAGTGCTTTTCAAAGGGTGGATCATTATGGGCCTAATTTTGTGGATGAAATGAATTTGTATTTCATGTCAAAATGCTGTTACTTAAAGACATTTTGTGAACTAAATATTCATCCCATGAAACTGATATTTATTTTGCCCTGTCTGAATCAGAGTTAATTTGGCCCACAACATTAAATGGCCGGGTCACACATAATTTGTGCATCTATTCTAACAAACAGTACAGCACGCTGCTAGCAACATCAAGGTTATGGGTTCGATTCCCAGGGAATGCATGAAAAACAACAGACACCTTGAAATGCAATGTAAGTCACCTTAGATGGAAGCATCTTCCAAATGCATAAATGTCATGTAAAATACTGTATAATAGGGTCGTGGACAGTGATGTAAAAACAATGCTAACTATGAATCATAAAATTGTAATAAATAGTCATTTATACATTCAAACACTGTTTTTGGTGCAGATATGAGCTGTTATAATGTAGAATCAACCCAGTTTCACTGGAAAATTGAACTGTTTTAGGAGTCGGCAATTTCATATGAATTTGTATGATTTTTAGGAAAAAATTCTGCATGAAGGTCCACTCCTAAACATAAACTAAGATACATGAAATTGTAACCCAGGTGACATTAAATACAGGTTCACTTGCATAAACAGGGTTTGTGAAACCAAAAAAAGAGAGATTTTTAATCAACTGTTGTCATTTAATTTTTTCTTAAGCATTTTAAGGTAATACTAACAAATTTCAATGTTTGATTCTTTACTTAGGATAAGGTAATAATGATGCAATGTCCAGGGTGAACTCTGAACCACTGCTTTAGACAAACAGCCTTGCCATTTTAAGTCTATATGTTCAGCTTTAGTGTATAATTAGGATCTCAAAGCCACCATAAATGATCTGACATCCTGCAGATGAAAGCGAGGATGAATGCATGGCTTCAGCAGGTGTGTTTTGTGCATGTCTCAGTGGTCCGTTCTTCAGCTGGTCGCTGTATTCAGGACCGTCGCTACGGACTTTACGTAAGATGTTGCGCTGGGTGCAGCATCCGTCCCTCTGTACGGCCACGACGCGCACGAGCTGCCTGCATACACTTAGAAAAATGCGCCAGTAGGTTTGTACGCCTCATACCCCGGATAATCAAATTACATTCGATTTTCACACTTTACGGCGAGCGATTGCATCGTTTTTGTTCCAGCGGTGGTATGATCTGTTAACTATATATTCACCGTTATTCACCGTGTCGGCGCGCACTGACGCGCTCCGGATCTGAGAGACACACCGAATCAACGGGGAAAAAATCATTAGAAGAAGATCCGTCGAGGAGAAAGGAAAAGGTACGATATGCATTTGATCAGATGCACGATATCAAATACTGTGCATTGGATTTGATCATAGTTCATGCTGAATGATTGACGCGCATTGATTTGATTTAATAGGTTTCCACATGGTTATGATGTGTATGATTCATTAGAAGAGGATCCGGATGATGCGATGGATGCATGAGAGGAGAACGGTAAGATCTTTCATCCAGCGTTCGTTTTATTTATTTAGTTAGTTAGTTATATGTATTTATTTATGGAAATGAATCTGGCCGTTTGGAATTACGGCGATTTGGCGGTTGGCGATGTAAATGACGGCTCGGCTTGATTAGCATTTTTCTTTCTCATTACCCGTGAATTACACAGACACCGTGTGCCATTTTGTTGCCGTCTTCGAGCGAGCGAGCGCTCCTGTGTGTGTGTCAGGGCCTCACTTGTGTATTTCACACGCGTACGACGGTCTCCGTTAAGACGCCGCAGTCACTAACGCATTCAGATGCACCGATTTTCTCTCATATAAGAGCAAGAGACCCACTGCGGACGCTGCCTGTCATGGTGGAGATCGCCGCGTCTGACGTCTTATGAAGGTTAATTAACAATCAATATAACGGCTTATGAAATAGATATTTAATTTGTGCATTCGACTCATTTTGTTTGGCCTGTGGCTGGTTTTAACGAAGCCGTAGTGCAAACAGAGCGCCGCCACCCAACCGGATTCCGACACCCAGCATCTGCAAATCAATTTAGCGTTGTCATGGTTACAGTGAAGCTGCACCACCGCACCTGTGACACACACACACTCACTCTCTCTCACACACACACACACACACACACAAGCGAGATGCGCCTGCGTGTGATGGACAAAGATGTTAAAACCATATTACGAGACCATCTTATTTAGAATTCTGTATGATTTTCTTTGTGTTACTTTAAAATAGATTTTTCTTGATGTAAGACAACGAGCGCGTTTACACGCACAATCCTGCTCTGGTTTTACTTAGTAAAGTGTTCTGTTATCAGCTAAAGGTCATACACTTGTTTTTTTCTCATTACCTCGATATGCATGTAAATACCCTCACCGGTGTTCAGTGTGCGCATGTGTTCTGCGCATGCCTGATTAGCTTTGATGTCAAAATGAATAAAAAAAGCTGATAATTTCAAATCTACGTGAAAATATTTTTTTCTTGTGCCTGGGGATTGTAGGATGTTTTTTTGTGCACAATTTTGGTCATGTAAGGTGTTTTTGTTATTTGATAAATGTCTTAAATAGTTTAAAGATAAAATTGTGCATTGCATGTAAAAACATTTACTTGTGTTCCCAAGATTTTTATATTTATTTATTTTTATAACATCAAAGCTGGTAAAACTTAATTATTTCAAATATCATGTAAACATGGTTTTCTTGCTTTGCCGGGTTTGTAGGATGAGTTTATTTTTTATTGTAATCAGTGTATTGTGGTAGATGTAAACATATTTGATGATTTTTGGTTTAGAAAAATGACCAGCAGGTCTCACCCTATAATGAGGGTCTCATTGCCTACTTTACATCTAGATCTAGACCTTAACTCTTTTTGTTTTGTAGAATTTAATTTAAAAAAAAGTGAGTAGAATTCAGGAAAAAAATCAGCATCATTTATTTAAATATAAGCAGTATTTACTGACATTCTTGCATATTTATCATCTGTTTAGAATATGCTAAAACACCATTCTGCCTAAATGTTTAGTTGTAAGGCTGTTTATACAAACAAATTCTGCTGCTATTGCATTACTGTCATCCAACATTGGTCATGGGTCATTTGATATCAGCATTATTCTGTATTTATTCATAGTAAACATCAGTGTTCAGACATGAGAGTTGTTTTCCTCTTCAGTTGTAGAGCTCATATGCACAGTGGTTGCACGCACACATTTCTTTGTAATGAATGTCTGTTTATAATTAACAATGTGAATACTGTATTATTGTATATTAGCATTTTTCTCTCTAATAATCTATTTTTATGTTTACAGAACCACAAATTATGCACATTTAATGAAGAAAACGTATTTGCAAATATGACAACCTGTAGCCTTCAACCAGTCTGAACCACTAGTTAAATAAACATTAAAACGCAAGGCCAGACCAATCCAAATCTGGAAGGCTTTTTTGCATGGACGAGAAAAAATGTAAGCGTTTTGTGTTACAATTATGACTACCTACTCAAGGTTTAAAAGTACTAAAATAAGCAGAAAAAAATAGTGGAAATGAACTGAAATTAAATTCTACTCCGGTTGGGCTAGAGGTCACAACATTTAATTGCACAGGTCAGAGTTTTTAGTTTGCTGATGTACTGACCCGCACACCCTTAGCTATATGAAATACGATAAGCTGTACATATATGCAGTTTTTGACCTCTCTCGTCCTCTTTCTCTCTCGTTCCAGTAAGCAAGGCCAGTGCTGACTGTGATGATTCTGAGCAGAAGACTCCCGTAGCAGCATCCAGTGCTGTTGACAACTGCGTGGATTACACTTTGATGCCACAAGATACCTGATTCCACAAGTTTATCGTAAAAAAAGTTAATTCTCTCTCTTGTTTTGTGGATGTCATTATTGAAATTACACTTCCATTTAAGAAGTACTGAGGGTTTTTGGCACTCACTGTTTGCCTTTTTTTGTTTTAGGAAAGGGGCAGGACATGACTCAGTTGCCATGCAGGCTGCTATTGTAACAGGCTTTTTCAGCCCCTCCCCCCTCATCTGGTTGGTCCAACTCTTGTTGTGGCCACACCTCCTTGGACCTAGATTGGCCGAAGCCAGTCCCGCCTGCCCTGCTCCCTGTAGCTGTTCCAATCAAGCCAGTCGAGTGATCTGTACCAGAAAAGGCTTAAATGAAGTTCCACAGAGTGTCTCGTCCAATACTCGATACCTCAACCTCCAGGAGAACTCCATACAGGTAACCTCCTTGATACCCTAAATAGGTCTATAGGACATTTTCTCCTAGAACTGGACGTAACCGCATCCTTCTATCCAAAAACTACAACTGAAATTAGGTACATCTGAAAACAACCATGCAACCAGCATTTAATTGTTAGAAAAAGGAAAAATGGTCAGATTAAAATTGAAAGAGAATAAATTACGGACCAGTTTACTCCAGGTGTCTCACTAAAAAGTTGCTCCAAAAGTTAACCATTTCATTGGTGTTCTGCTCCTAAAACTCCAAAGAAATCAACCAGTGGTGATTATGCAAGTACCCAAGATATTCATTGAACTGCTACATTGCTATATCTGTTCAAAATGTAATGCAAATTTTCATTACTTGCAATGACTTGCAGAGCCCTAGTGCTAAAGATACTTGGTCAACGAGCTCTGTTAGCATTATAAACCAGTCATCTTCAATCACAGAGTGACAGATGGTCACGCATTTGCACATACTGAAATAGCAACAAAATAACAAAGATGCAACTTTCGTGTGTTTGCATACTAACACAAAGGCATACTTTTCAAAGACAAAGACAAAGATCTTTATCGCTCATACTGCTGCAGAACAAGCAAACCTGTAAGAGTAGAGATGCAGTAACCCAGTTTCTTAGTAAGTCGGCTGTTATAACTTACTCATAAGGATCATTCTCTTCCTCTCTTTTTCTGCAGGTGATCAGGTCAGACACCTTCAAGCACCTAAATCATCTGGAAATCTTACAGTTGTCTAAGAACCAGATTCGTCAGATAGAAGTGGGAGCTTTCAATGGCCTTCCAAATCTTATCACTCTGGAGCTTTTTGACAACAGACTACCACTGGTACCATCACAGGCTTTTGAGTACTTGAGCAAGCTGCGTGAACTCTGGCTAAGGAACAACCCAATAGAGACACTCCCAGCGTACGCCTTCCACCGCGTGCCATCACTACGACGGTTAGACCTCGGTGAGCTGCGCAAACTCAGTTTCATCTCGGAGGCTGCATTCGAAGGGTTGCTGAACCTACGTTTCCTGAATCTGGGCATGTGCGGGCTTAAGGATGTACCCAACTTGACGCCTCTCGTGAGGCTAGAGGAACTGGAGCTGTCGGGAAACCAGCTGGGAGTGGTACGTCCCGGATCTTTCCAAGGCCTGGTGTCTCTACGCAAACTATGGATCATGCACTCTCGGATCTCTGTCATTGAGAGGAATGCCTTCGATGACCTCAAGAACCTGGAGGAGCTCAATCTGTCTCATAACTCTCTGCATTCGCTGCCCCACGATCTCTTCACTACACTGCAGCAGTTAGAGCGTGTCCATCTGAACCACAACCCTTGGGTTTGCAACTGCGATGTTCTGTGGTTGAGCTGGTGGCTTAAAGAAACCGTACCTGATAACTCCACTTGTTGTGCACGTTGCCATGCCCCACCGGGTACTAAGGGCAGGTACATTGGTGACCTCGACCTGCGAGACTTCACCTGCTACGCACCTGTGATCGTGGAGCCACCCACCGACCTGAACGTGACGGAGGGAATGGCAGCAGAGCTGAAATGCCGCACTGGGACATCCATGACTTCCGTTAACTGGATGACCCCCAATGGAACCTTGATGACCCATGGAGCGTACAAGGTCCGGATCTCGGTCCTGCATGATGGAACCCTGAATTTCACCAATGTGACCATGCAAGACACCGGACCCTACACCTGTATGGTCATCAACTCTGCTGGCAACACCACAGCGACTGCTGTGTTGAACGTCTCCGCATCCGACCCAGGCAATGGCTACAGCTACTTCACAACTGTTACCGTTGAGACCGTAGAGCCTGGGCAAGATGTCCACGATTCGGCACGGCAGTTCGTCAACGAGACGTTTATTAGTTTTCCAGGCCCGACGGCTGCATCAGCAGGTCCCACTGGCTCGATGCTGTCCTCTTTGTCGCCTCGAGCCACGCGTGCACCCGATAGCCCGTTCACGGTCTCCATCACGGACGTCGCCAACCTGTCGGGTCTTGAGGATGTAATGAAGACGACCAAGATCATCATCGGCTGCTTTGTGGCCATCACCTTCATGGCGGCCGTGATGCTGGTTGTCTTCTACAAGCTTCGCAAGCAGCACCAACTGCATAAACACCACGGCCCGGCTCGCGCCATCGAGATCATCAACGTCGAGGATGAGATCGGATCTGCCGGTGGAGCTAGCGGCATCACGGGAGGGAGCACCGTCCACACGGGAGCAGGATCTGGTGGAGGAAGTGGACAGAGTCCGAGGAATCACGACCCTGAGATCATGACCCTACCGAGCGTTGGGCAAGCGGACCACCTGAACCACTACTACAAAGCGCACCACTTCAACAACAACGTGCTGGGCTTGAACATGGCCTCTGGAATGCTCAACAACAAACCCAACCCTTCCTCCCAAAACCAGGCTTCAACCATGAAAATGGGGACTTCCGGTGACCCCTCCAACCTTGGCTTGACCTCACCTCCCCTGCCAATTCCCATCCCAATGGCGATGACCTTCCATGGAACTCTGAAAGGCCTTAGTCACGTTCCCAACATGCAGACTGAGCCACTGTTGCTATCGAATGGCTCCAAGGAGAGCGTTCAGGAGACCCAGATCTGATTACCCTCGCATACACGTGCACACGCAGGAAGGGAAGTAGACTGGTTTTTACACCAGTGTGACTGTCGAGTTTCTGCGGTCTTTGACTTTTGGAACTCCGTCCCTTTCTGACAGATTCTATGGAATATTCCGTTTGATGAACAGAGAGGCTTTTACCGATGAAGTGGACATGGCGCTGTTGAGTACATACGTGCCAAAGCAAGCGTCTTTTTTGCAGTTCTTATGAGTTGTGTCCGCGTATAAAAAAAATATAGTCTATATTAAAGTAGTGTAATTACTTAAGTGTTGGTTTGCCACAGTCCAGCGACACCGAGTACACACACCGATGTACAGCAGCTAACAGATCTGTATAAAAGCATACACACATTTACACTTCCCGGAGGTTGACATCATTATTCATCGTACTCACCTCGGTAGGTAGTGTACCTGTGTGTGTGTGTGTGTGTGTGTATGTGTTTGTGTGTGTGTGTGTAAGGGACAGTATTGACTGAGACTAATTCAAAAATAAAGACTTAAACTGCTGTGATCCAGAACACATGCTCATGTTCACTCTGCGTCATGATGCCATTCTGAATCTAGCACAAGTGAGGATCAGTTCATAAGCTCAGAAATCTGAACTCTAAAAGACACCAGTTTCAGGGTGACATACACTTTCATCATACCTAGAGGAGAGGGCAGAGAGAAGAAGCCTTTCCATGTGAACAATAAGAGTACTTGGCTGCTGTCCTCAGCAAAGGTACCACAGTACCTGCCGCCGTAGTGCAAACTCTCTGTGCATATCTGCGTTCGAAGAGATCTTGAGTGTCATATGTTTGTCTTTTCGCCTGAATTGAAGAGTAACAGCAGTGTGTAAGGGCTATTTCACTGGCATTCGATGTGTGCAGAATGTGTCTGGACTTAAAGTCAACATGAAACGAAACATTTAACTTCTGTAGTTTGAAACAGGATATTCAATGGACGCAGGGCAGGACTTGACTTTATTCATCATGAATTGATTGGATTGTGAAAAGCAGGCGTACCAGAACAGAGTCAAGAGGGATTTGTGATGGTAGCCGAACCGGAAAGTCATTTCAGAGGCGGAGCAGGTTACATTTTGATAAAAGATTCTGAAGATATTTTTTTTTTACTTGGCATAACGTGCACCGATGACTCGTGCACAATAAGTAATGTGTGTTAACGTAAACAGTGTCCATTTTGAGTTCATGTTGACTTTAAAATAAGCTGTATTAAAGCTTTGAAATATACTGGGATACGCAGCACAGGGGATTTCGCCGACATGAACAATTTTAGATTTTTAACAGAGAGAGAATCAAAGACATTGTGAAAATGTCCAGATTTTTCTGATGAAAGATTTTGCAATATGACATGTAATCTAATGTAAAGATTTTCAAGTATACTGTTTATAGACCAAATCGCTGGGTTTGGGAATCAGGGTTCAGGGAATGGGAATAATACTGCTCTTGAGCCGCTTCAAATTTAACGTTAGCCATCCATTTGGGGGAAAACTTGTATGCCTCACTTTCAGAGAGTATTTTCTTTGAAGCGATTCGTGAACTGACAGGTCCTTCGTGGGAGCCATACGACAACTGCTGACTACATAAAGCGTTCTATTCATCCTTGAATGGCTTTGAAGTTGTATAATAACAATGTGCAATGTGCCATTAATTGGAGTAGAGTACACATGCGTGTATTATTGTAATTGCTGCATTAAACTTTATTCGGATTTTAATTTCCAATTCATCATCTTTTATCAGATTGTTGGTGTTAAAATTGATTAATCCTTTTTCAAATGCTGGGAACTTTCTTAAATCAAACCGGACAATTGTGTTCTGCATTCATCACATTTGATTGAGGACACAAGTGCTATACATAGTTTTCCATTATATCCCACCAGTCCTTCAAATGTCTCCCTGCTAGTCTTCATAATGGAATTATAGGGCGAACTATATATTTTTTTCTGCTGCTTTCATTGCTTTCCATATTTCCCCCTACAGTATGAAAGCTGATTGTGTTTGAGTATCCAGTGGAGTTGCTTAGCAACAACATCATTGCCAGGAAATGCTCTTAAAAGCTTATTGTAGCACCTGACCCTCATCTGCTGATGCGGAACATAGGTAGATCAAAATTACGTCAGTTTCACATAAGTAAAAGGTTAGTTAATGTGAGGAACGCATCCTCCGTGCCTCGCTTTGTATCCTCGACACCAGAAAAGACTGAAACTTGCACATCTTGAGGTGTATGTATTTGTATTGATCTTGGGTCCAATATTTGAAGATTTTAGTCTACTTAACGCTAGCAAATTGAACGATTTTGGCAAAAGCACATCTGTATAATTTCAAATGCAGTGCTAAAGCTTCATGAACAACCGGTTTCTACAAACAAGCCTCGATTTGCTACACGAGGAAGATTCTCATTCTAGAGTATTTTATTGGACATGAAACATCGGTTCATTTTCCTGAAAGAGAACGTCTGAAGTTTTTAAATGCATATGTATCTGATCATTCTGGACATTTTTTTTAATAAGTACACCAGCATATAGCAAACATACATTGTCTAAAATCCACAAATGGAGTCTTTGCTTGAGTCCGACTTGCATTTGAGCCTTTCCATACCTCTTTTTTATTATACAAGCAAACTTGTGAAACGTTAACTGGCCAAATGCTCACCTGCCCAAGATCATGAGGCGGTGAATCAGTACGTCAGCATTCAGATGTGTGTCGTCCCGTAGCAGGTTGTTCTTCTCATCTATGCATCCTCTCTGTGGCCAGCAAAATCACATAACCCTTATGGCTACTGAGAGACAGTTCATCTAAACCTTTCCCCATTTTCTAAAGCTGCTCAAAGCTGATTTCACTGGCTGTGAGATGAAGACACTGGGGCTGAGACCCGTGTTAAAGCTGTTTCTGAATCAGCACAGAAAGATTGTATTATGACTCTTAAATGAAGCGTTATCATCACTGTAGACTCTTAATGTGGTGGGTCTCTCTCTATCACCTTCTCACACTGACCATGTGTTCATTGCCATGTATATAATCTAAAGATGTAAATATTCTCTATTTTTTGACTTACCATTAGCAGAACATGTGTTCTTCAGGATTTGAAACAGAACGAAGCTTTTTGGAAACTATCTGCATTTTTCTTTCCCTCTATTTATGTGTGAATCTCATGAAAACGGGCCATATTTCACCACAGCATCAAATGACAGAATTGTAGTGTGCATATAGAAAAATAATCCTGGTTTTTGGATTATTAAGATTTTTTTCTTTGTGACGTTTCATGATAATCAAGCTAATTTTACTGCTAGTGCTGTATGGATATTTTACATTTGATTGAGTTTGAATTCCCATATTGTATTGTAGATTGTCATTACTGTGTATAATACATTAAACATTAATATAATTTTTTATATATAAATTAGCATAAAGCAGTGAGTACATCAAACAGTACCATTATTTTACAAGTTTTTTTTTTTGTTGCAGTTTTTTCTGATGAAATGTCACATTGCAAAAAAAACAAACAAAAAAAAAACACTCAAAATAGGCTAAATAATACAATTTTGTGGTGAAATTTCACCAGTTTTTGGCTTTTTTTTTTTTTGAGATTCACTCATATATTTCTTTGTATCTCTATCTTTAGGACAACACACACCTCAAAAAAACAAAAAAATAAAGTTCATCTTTTTACATAAAAAAACATACAGTACCGCTGATATCGGCTCTGTTCCATTTAGATCTGTTCTTCATCTGTTTACCTATTTATTTGTACTGAGTATTTTTAGTTGATTTGCTTTCTTCTCTGTGTTGATGCTGTGTGGTTCGGTTGTGGAGAGCTAGTTGATTGGCCAGCAGTTCCGGGTCAAAGGTTGTGGCAAATGCTTAACTGTGCGTGTGAGCCTCTGCACTACACCGTTCGCTACACAGATGCTCTTTACCAATAAAACATGGACATTTTTGGCTTTAGAACTCTGACTGCGTGTCTTTATGTATGACTTTTATTAAAGGTGTTGTAAACCAGATATTTTTGAAGTGTTGAAGATTCTGTAAACATCAAAAAAGGGGTGTGGCCTGTGCATTTTTTTCATAGCCAATCAGTAACACTGTCTGCATGTGACTTGTGTCTGTTGAGGGTGGGGTTTCGGAGAGGGGGTGTGGTCTAATTTAGCAATGGTCTGGTGGAAGTTTGGAAAATGGTCAAATTGCTTACAGCACTGTTGATATTCGATCTATCTTTCTGCAGAAGGATTAAATCAGTGGTTCTCAAATGTTTTATTTAATAGCCAGATTATATGTTGGACATTGAGCTCAATTATTTATCATACAAGTAAAAATAAGTCCTTAAAATAAACCTTGATTTTTGTTTCATATAAAAAACCTGGCTGAATAAGAAAATACTTTGCTATCCTAACTGTACATGTTAGTTGCATTTTATTATTTGCATTCAACAGATGTTCTCGTGACCTTGCATCCCAGCAGTTAGGAACCACATCAAGATGTTTTGATTTTCAGTCACAAACATAATGTACAGTCAGTCGGTCATTCAACACACCTGACAGCTGATTTGCTCTTGTTTGTGATGATGACCAGATGATTGCACATCATCCCACTTCTGCACAGCTACTTAAAGAAGTAAATAAATCTATATACAAACTACTGATTCAAGTGTAAACGATTTCATGTGAGAAGAGAGCGATATGAAGCGCGGTGAAATATACAGTTTAAGAATATTTGGTGGCAGAATGCAGTGACTGACCAATCAGAAAACAAGTATTCTGGAAAATGTCGTACATTACAGGTCAAAAGTTTGGAATAGTTATGATTTCTTTAATGTTTCTGAAAGAAGTCTCTTGTGCTCACAAAGGCTGCATTTATTTAATCAAAAATATAAGAAAAAATGTGAATTATTACAATCTGAAATAACTGTTTTCTTTGTGAATATATTGTAACGTATAATTTACTCCTGTGATCAAAGCTGTATTTTCAGCATCATTACTCCAGTCTTCAGTGTCACATGATCTTCAGAAATCATTCTAATATGCTGATTTGCTGCTCAAGAAACATTTCTGATTATTATCAATGTTGAAAACAGTCGTGCTGCTGAATGTTTTTGTGGAAACTGTGATACATTTAAATTTTCAGGATTATTTGATCAATATAAAGTTCAAAAGAACCACATTTATTTGAAATTGAATATTTTGTATCATTATAAATGTCTTTACTGTCATGTTTGATCAATTTAATGTGTCCTTTTTGTTTACTATTTTATTGTTATTCATTTTATTAAATCTTACCCACCCCAAACTTTTAAGCGTTTCACCTTTTCCACAAAAATATTGTGCAGCACAACTGTTTTCAACATTGATACTAATCAGAAATGTGTCTTGAGCAGCAATTCAGCATATTAGAATGATTTCTGAAGATCATGTGACACTGAAGACTGGAGTAATGATGCTGAATATTCAGCAATGAATTACATTTTAACATATATTCACATAGAAAACAGTAATTTTGAATTGCAATAATATTACAGCTTTTACAGTATTTCTAATCAAACAAATGCAGCTGTGGTGAGCAGAAGAGGCTTTTCAGAATCACTAAAAATCCAGACTTTTAACCGGTAGTGTGTAGCTACTGAATATTCCTGAAAGCTGTATGTAGGAAGTCTTGGTTTGGTTGCGGCCTCACACTTCCTGCATACACTCCATGTTCTGGCTGCAGCGTTTCCATAGCAACTGTGAAATGTGGGAAACCCTCTGTCCTTCAGAGAGAGAGGAGTGAGTGAGTGAGTGAGTGAGGGGGAGCTGATAATCAAGTGATGGAGCATCAGCATATAGAGCTTTGGCTCTTAGAAATCATCTGCATTGATGATGCTCGCTGACTGACTGTATGCCTTACTGTATTTTTCCACTGTCTCGTGTCCCGCTCACACCACTGACTGACAGACAGCTGCGTTCAGCTGCGTCTGCATCTCTGTGATGCTCTGTTCCATCTGTAGTGACTGTGTAGTGTTTCTAGAGCTCTGTAGGATCAGGTCACAGTCTTTAAGTTGGCTTGTTATATTTGATATATATTGGATAGTTATCGACAGTTGTTGTTAATCAGATTCGAGCATCTGTGAGCACTGAACGTCTGCATCAGTAGCGAGGCCTCTGTTTCCATGACAACCAGGGGCTGAAAATAGCCCGCTCTCTCTCTCTCTTTCTAACATGCATGTATTTATTGTCTCTGAAGACATGCCAGTGTTTTTTTCCTCTTTTCCCTGCTGTCTGACTCTCCCCTCCGCTCCCCTCATTGGCTTTCCCCTCCCCTTTGCTTTCCAGAGCTCACCTCTCTGCTCCTCTCCTCTCCTCTCCTCCATCTCAGCTGATATATAGTGGCTCAGTTGCCATGGAAACCTGCAGAAACTATGGTGATGGTCTTACAGCATTGCCTCAGCAGCACCAAGTGGCTGAGCACAACTGCATGCAATGATTTATGCAAATTAATACAGTAAATTGGCCAAGTCAAACAGAAAGGTTTGTTTTTATTATGATTATTTATTTATTATTATTTATTTTTTTTTTTGCTGTCAATATTTGGCTATTAATATTGTGATCTATCAATTCAATTTTCAATTTAACTGTGCTTTATTGGCATGACAAAAACTATACATTTGTATTGCCAAAGCAATTGCAGCTGGGCTGCTCACAAATAGTGCATATATGTATTAACAGAAAGAACATTATCATCTATCTATATGCATGTATGTATATATCATTGGATGGATGGATATGTGTATGTATATGTTTGCTATGTAAAAATACCCTAAAACAGAGTAAATATAATACATTTATTTATTTTTTTACATTTTTAGGGTTAAATGTTCTTAAATGTCATGAAAGTAATGAATTACTATAATAGACTAAATATAATACAATACATATTTAAATATTTCTATTGATAAATCTCCTTAAATGTCATGAAAGTAATGCAAAAATACCCTACAATAGACTAAACATAATACATATTTAAATAATTTAAGGGATAAATGTCCTTGAATGAATGAATACACACACACATTTATATTTTTATAATGTTTGTAAGTTTTTTATATGTATTTTTTTGTTTCATTTTGAGAATAAATATGTCCTGGGGTTTGTGAGATTCAACAATTTGTCAAAAAACATATCCCAGTCAATACTAGGTGACACAATCCTCACATTTTCACATCGTCACATTTTAATACAATACGTCTTGGCCATTAAAACGGGTCAATTCATATCTTTCAATCAGCAACATTTGGGTAAACTATATAAACCGATAACGGATCTATGATATTGTGGAGAATATGAACAAGTTAGACATCCATAGTGAAGACTAGTGGATGGAACGAGCCGAAAATGGTGAAATATGCTCTTTATGAGTTTCAGTGTGTGTTTATCTTCATCTGCAGATGTGTTGTGAAATCAGTGATGTGCAGTTGTCATAAAGTACTTTATTTTCTGCTCTGCAACAACAAATGCAGATACAAGTTACACATACAATGCAGTTTAGGCTGCAAATATTCTAGCAAAATGAAAGCATAAGTCAATTTGATCATTTCAGACACCATTAAGCTATGTAACCAGTTTATATTAATTTTTATAATGTACTGTACTTAGATCAGCAATCAATCACCTGTTTGGACCTCTTATCATTTATAAAGAGGATATATGTCGACTACATGTTGCAAGGAGGGATCTGTGTTTTCAGTCACTATTAAAGCCATTGTTTTTGAACATGCATAATTGTCCATAGCACAACGTCACCGGTTGCTATAGTTTTGATAAAAATACTTCTCACTGGGGCTTAATGCAGTCAACCGAGCGTTTATTCAAAGCCTTCAAATGCTACAAAACCAGAGCGAGAGTTTAAGACCGTCGGTTATTTCATTCACACGGAGAGCCTGGCAAACACAAATGACTTTAAAACATAAGTTTATGGCGGATCATACTCAGTCGATGTCATTTCCCATCTGTTTCATCTCTGCTGTTGATGCTGCTGTCATCCGTTCTAGTCCTTCTTCTCTATCGGTGCGGCTGCATTCAGGAGAGAGAGAATGTGTTTGTGAGAAGAGATGAGATATGATATGCTGTGTATTTGTCATAAAACAATAATGATATAAATCATGGTAGTATCTGTTGTACTCAATTTAGGCTGATGTTAAGACTATAATAAGAATATATATATATATATATATTTATTATTTTTTTTTTTAATTACCGTAATGTCCAAATGCCATGAAAATAATGTAAAAATACCCAAAATAGGTTAAATATAATACATATTTAAATATTTTTAGGGATAAATAGCCTTAAATGTCATGAAAGACACGTAAAAATGCCCTAAAATAGGCTAAATATATTACATATTTACATTTTTTAGCGATAAATGTTCTTAAATGCTATGAAAATAATGTAAACATACCCCAAAATAGGCTAAATATTATACATATTTAAATATTTTGAGGAGTAAATTACCTTAAATGCCAGGAAAATAATGTAAGAATGCCCCAAAATGTCCTTAAATTTCATGAAAGAAATGTAAAATGCCCCAAAACAGGCTAATATATATATATATATATATATATATATATATATATATATATATATATATATATATATATATATGATCTTTTTAATTTTGAGAATAAATATGACCTGGACTTTGTAAGATTCGACTGTCAAAAAACATCACAATCAATGCTAGGTGACAAAATTGCATTTGAATACATGTTGTCTTGCCATCAAAACAGGTCAATTAATGTCTTTTATATCATCAAAGCCACTAATGGCCTTCTGTAGTCTGGGTAAACTATTATTATAAACAGATTTACGGGTCTATGATAGTGCAGAAAATATGACCAAGTTAGCTGGATTCGGATATCTATGTAAATTGTGAATATTAGTGGATTGAATGAGCAGAAAATGTGCATAATATCTACTTTATGTGTTCTGTGCACAGAATTCAAATGTAGCACTATGATAATGTTCTATTTTAAATGCCAGCCAGTGGCATTACTAAAAAGAGAAATGTGAAATTAAGTATGACTTTCTTGCTTTAATTATCTTCCTGTAACATGTTGTGCAGTTGTAAACCCATAAAGCATCTAGTTTCCCTGCATCTGAAGCTTGTGTGCTGTCAGGAAGACACATATAGCTACATTAAATCACCTTAAATCTATTCATCCTCCTCCGGCGATGACAAGAGACATTCGGTTGCATAACTCTGTTTGTTCACATTCTTTGTCTGTGTCAAGTAAGTTTCCAGCTGGATGTTGTCTGATGGCATATTCTAATGGTTTTGCTGGTAATGGTGTTTAACTGGTGACACAAGCATGTCAGAAAACATGACACAGCAGTTTAATGAAGGAAACACTGAAGGCGCCCTCTAGTGAATCACTGAAGTACTGCGTGTAAAACAATGAACTGTTTCCTCGCAGGACTTTTTATGTGAATTATATGGGGTTTCTACTGAGCTAATCATATTTTCTAGCACCTAGGCCTACCTAATCATTTAGATTTTTATTAGTAATCATTTAGTGTTTATTAAGCTGTTGGTCTCATAATGTTCCAAATACACTGTAACCAAGATTTTTTAAAGTTGTAAATAAAGAATATCGGAGTAGCCTGTGTTTTACGAGAAAACACTATTTAAGTTTTTCTGTTTCAAAATTTCACATTTAATTCAATGCATTACTTGCCGTTTCTTTGTGATTATTTGTGAAGTTTACTAGCAATTTCTCCTAGAAAATTGTGTCTGCATCAGTTCCTTTTCAGTGTACTTGTAAATTACCTCTGATTTCCAATTTACACTCCACCTCATCTTCTCCGAGCTCATTCACAGCCTTGCAAGCGTACTTCCCGCTGTCGAAGGTGCTGGGTTTGCGGATGTTTAGAGTCAAAACTCCCTGGTTATTCTGCATCAGGAACTTTGGATCTTCACCTATTATCATCCTGTTCTTCATCCAGATGATCTTCGGCTGCACAGAAACACAGAATTGCTCTGCTCAGAAGTGAAATTTAGAGTTTATTTATTAACTGAGTACATCTCATGACATTATAGCGTTAAACTGGATATGACATTGTTTTTTATGTTTGATTTTTCTGCAGTGGAGCCACTGTGGAGATGTGAAGGATGTTGAATGATGGTGAGTATATATTAATGCAACACATTACAGGCAAAATATTGTTCAGTCACTTGTCAGTTTTAAGACAAGAACCTTTAACATCTGAAGAACCTTTCTGTTTCACAAAAGCTTCTTTGTGGAGAAAGAAGGTTCTTCAGATCATAAAAATGTAAGAAAGAGATGTTCTTTAAAGAACCTTTGACTGAATGATTCTTTGTGGAACCAAAAATGGTTCTTCTATGGCATCACTGTGAAGAACCTTTTGAAGCACCTTTATTTTTAAGAGTGTACTGAAAGAAAACATCCAAAATACACTTGTTTATAACACTTGATCTATTTGCATTTGTAGATTTCAATTACTATGTGTATATTTAAAGGCAGATTCTCAAAATATGTTTTTTTTTTAATATATATTCCACTTCAGCAGCACTTACATCCATCAAACTTCACAGTTTTATTCTAATCTATATTCTTGGGGTTTGGTCATATATATGATTTTATATAACATTTTATTCCTAAAAACATGGTGTAAGTGCACTGCTCTCTGTCTGTTGACAGTATTTTCTGATAAAAATCTAAAAAATATCCAAAATTGCGTCTTTAAAAACCTTTGACTCTAATATGGCAACAAAATGCAACCTGGCTTTATCCGGTGTTCAGATTTATGTTCAGAAAATTCATGCAAACTACTGCATATTTAACTAGATAATGCCTCATATCTATAATACATAATTAAATTTAACATTTTAGAAAACTTGTAAACAATTGCCTTAATGTGCTACTGTGATTAAACATCTGGGTAAATATATGGTTTCTATTAGGTACATTTTTTACCCTATATTCACCGGTAGTGTTTTGCCTCAATAATAACATACTGATCTTAAGACAAAGACTGTTCAGTAGAGTATGTGGAGATGATGATCATTGTCTCGTACCTTTGGGAAGCCTCTGACGGCGCAGCTGATGGCCATGCTGTAGCCGATAGTCACAGATCGATCCACGAGGGCTGCGGTGAACTTAGGAGCACATTTCATATCCTTCTCCTTGAAGGGAACTCGTTTATGTGCCAATCCTGAGAGTGACATTGAGAATCTGACATCAAAATCTACAAACAATATCTAGCATAATATCTAGCAAACACGGTCCTGACAATGTAACATGTGTGTGAATATACTACTGTATTAGTTATAGGGCTGCATGATTAATGAGATTATCAAATTACAGAGACTGGGATTTAAGTAAATAAATCTATATGCTGCATGTTCCGCGTGAAGTGAAGATATTAACACATTAGTGATAGATATTTATGAAAATAAATCATACATATTAGTATTGTAATTTTACAGTTGTAATGTAAATTAAAACTGTTATATATTTTTCTGAAATACTCAATTTTTTATTTTACGGTAAAATATTACAAGTAAAATTTAGTTTTTATTTAGTAGTTTTATTTTGTAATTTATATAGTAATTTATAGAGGATTGCTGTAATTATATTATATCCATATTGATATATAATCACAAAATTGTGAAGCCCTAGAAACACAACAACAACAGCAATAATAAATTCTTGATTTTTACCAATTTTATGTCTTTAACAATTAAATTATTTTGTTTATTTATTAATTTATATTTTTATTGAGGAATGAAATATTTTATTAATAATAAAATAAAAATTATATATATATATATATATATATATATATATATATTATTTTCATTATGTATTTAAAAAAATTGTGGCCAATCACAATTGTTTTTTCCATTGATTCGTGCAGCTCTATTTAGTTAGCTAGTCAACATCAGTAACCGTAGTTTATCTGCTCTTAATACTTTTTCTTTTCGCAGAGCAGTTGAACAGCTAAGTTTGATTTTTGTTGTGGCATTCTCCCCACACGTCGCCGCTCAGCACACTGACCGGTCTTGGCAACGATGGCGGTGTTCTTGCTCATGCAGGGATCTTCACTGAGACCGCAGAGGTTCTCGCTGTAGACGCGGAACATGTACTCGTTTGCGATGACCAGGTCAGAGACGGTGCAGTTGGTGCGGCGATTGTGTTCATACACCGTAAACCACTCCTACGGGTGAGAGCGTTACACATGAGGAGGTCATTCACCCAAAAATAAAAGTCCTGTCATCATTTATTCACCCTCATGTTGTTCCAAACACCCTACCATAAACAGATGGATGCTGTTGAGGTAAAAAAAAGATGATAGATCACCAAAACCAGCTCATATGATTATATTACTAGTCTGAAGTCACACTGAAGTCAGAGAAAGATCTGAGTAAATGATGACAGGCTTATTTTTGGGTGAACAATCTCTTTAACAAGTGTTTTGGTGGATAAATGGAGATCAGATCTCTCACCTTGGTTTTCTTGTCTGCTTTCTGGATCGTGTACCCCGTGATCTCACAGTTGCCGTCATCTTTGGGTGGTTTCCACTCCAACGCTGCGTTGAAACCCCAGACATCAGTCACGTGCACCTGAGTCGGCGGGCCGGGTTTATCTGGGAAGAGAGTCAGAGTCAGATGAACTTGATGAACGTCTCTGGAGTAAATCAGGGGTCAGCATGTGAGTGATAGCACAGGGAGAGTTTAGGGCTGTCAAAACTGGGATTCTTGAGGGAACTGGACAGGGTTTGGGAATTGAATGCAAGCTCATTTTTAATCATAAATGATTAAATCAATAATTTGAAGATTGAATAATTACATCTTAAAAAATGTCAAAATAAATCATTTTAAATTATTTATATTCCCACAAATAAATGAATAATAATTCAATCAAATATGTAAAATCATTTTAAAACGATTTATATTTACATAAATAATTAAACAAATAATAATAATTAAAACAAAAATGTAAAATAAATAATTTTGAAAATGATTTATATTTACATAAAAATTAAATAAACCTAATAAACAATAATTAAATTAAAATAATAATTAAATAAAATAATAATTAAAAATTTAAAAATTATTCATTCATTTTAAATAACTGTTAAATAAAAACATTTGAACATTTTAAATAACTGTTAAATTAAAACATCTAAAAATATTAAATATTGTTTAACTGCATGTCATGTGATCATATTCTGACATCAGACAACCATACACCTGCAAGAGTGTTATTTAATTATTGAAATGTTAATTTCGTGAGTAATTAAATTAAAGGGTTTATGATAATAAAGTCTGGGAACTGCTAATTTAGTATATTAATTCTGTACTTTTAACTTAAAAAAAATAATAAAATAAATGAGCTTTGTAAAACAATTTTTATGTATTTATTTATTATTAGTTGGTATTAAATTGCATTTCATATCACTATGCTCTCTACATACCAAAATCAGCATCAGATAATGAAAATCCTTATTGGTGGAGCTCTATTTTTAATGATATTCATAAATAAAAAATGCAAGATGAGTCAAACAGTATCTACACATCTTTAAAATCAGTTTTATCTTACCTACAATTCGGATGTCTATAATGGCTGAGTCTTCCATGTTTTCAATTTTTAAGATAAGTGTGTATTTTCCAGAGTGGTCTCTCTCAGCGGAACGAATGAAAAGGATGGAGTCGACGTTTGAGTTCCTGACACCCACTTTCTTTTCATCCACCGGCTGGCCGTCCTTCAGCCACGTGGCAACAGGACGAGGCTTGCCCTGAAAAAACACATGCACTTGTTCATTTGTGAAGTGATCATAGATGTGGCTCGTATGTATTTAACATACACACCTGGAAGGGGATGACAAGGTTGATCTTCTCTCCGACTTTCTTGATGTACTTGGTTCTGAGGTTACGAGGCAGACGGATCTTCGGATGCTCTGAAACGAGAGGAGAACATCACTGTGAAGGAACAGGTTTGCTAGAGATGAACCTTATTTTCCATCAGTCTTGTTTTCTCCTCACCCATAACCTCTCTGACGGTGACGGGTTGGCCGAGCAGTGCAGGAGGGCTGCGGCCTGCTATATTCACCGCAACCACACGGAAGTTCATCATCTCTCCAGTGGGAAGGTTCCTCACTGTGTAACTCTGCCGATCAACCAGATCCGTGTTAGCAGGATGCCACTCCGTTTCTGACACGCAGAGACAGCCAAACAAATATAAAAAGGATCATTAATAATAATTAAAACCAATTATATTTATATTTACATATTTATAATAATTAAATACAATAATAGTAATTAAATTAAAAACAACAAATTCAAATAAATAATAATAAAAAATGTACGAAATAAGATTACATATTTAATTATTTCAAATAAATAAATGTATTATTAATTTATTAAAAAAAGCACAAGGGCATGTAATTGAGCTGGATGATATATTGAATACTCACCATATATTTGCAAAGATTTAGCTTGCGATTGTTATGAGATTAATGCGAGTGCTAAAGACTCCCATTTGAAATTCAGTAGGAAAAGTGGATACAGTAAGTTATGATTATTTTTTTATTTTAAATGATCTGATTCAAAAATCTGATTCAATGATTCATTCACATTATGACTCAAAAATGTATACAGAAGTACTTATGTGGCATTGTAGTGTTTTAGTTGAGTGTGTGTTTATATAGATATATATACACATATACGGTACACACACACATACATAATTATTGCTATTTAAAACTAGATATTGTTATATTGTTGCATATAATTAAGAATGACATTTATTACTAAAGTGTTCATTTAAATAAAACATTGCGTAGATTTTTTATTATTTATCTTAATTTAAATAACCTTTTAAACCATTTTGGAGCAAAAACATAAATATCAATACATATGTGATGTATAATCAAAACCGTGTCATTTTAGTAAAAATTTACATTCTATACTAGTTTTTATTTTAAGGCATTCTTTGAGATGAAATTTGAGTAATTTTCTTGTGTTTCTGTTTCTTTTTTTTTTTTTTTTTTAAATGTCTGTGTAATTTTTATTAATTTTTGTTTTAGTTTCATTTATTTTAGTACTTTAAATTAAAAGTGACAAATGTTGCCTTGGACACAGAATAAAACAAAATAAGTTATTTTTCATAAGCTATATCACCCCTTTTATTTATCTTGCATTATTATCCACATATAGCCTGACAGTACTCTTGGAGGAAGTTTGCACAAGTGCACAATGGTGAAGTAGGTTTGTATCCACTATGCTTTCATTATGTAGTGTTCGGTTTAGGCCTAGAATGATTCCAGCAGATGACTCACCTCCTTCCTTACAGAATTCAATGATGTATCCATCCAGCCCTCCAGCTCCGATCGTCTCAGGAGCCAACCACTTGAGTGAGCAGGTAGTGTCCGTTACATCATCAACGGTCAGCTTTGTGGGCTCGCTGGTGGGGGCTGAGAGAGAAATCAAGAGTTAAAGCAAGAGACATCAAAAATTCATAACAAAGCAATTGCACAACCTTCTCACCGATTGGCATGAATGGTTTAGAGTTGAGGCTGGGAGCCGAGATTCCGATTCCATTGACTGCAAAAACTCTCATCTCATACAGAATTCCTTCAATCATGCGCTTGGCCTCGTATGTTGTGTTCTCATAGACGTCAAAGTTAAGTTTCGTCCATCTTGACGATCCTTTCTTCTTCCTCTCCATCAGATATCCTAAGAAACAGAAGCAAAACAGATTCCTGTTCTGATGATGCTTTGACTCCTAATTGTGTCAAATGCTGTGCTTGTACCTAAGTGGACATGGCTGAGTTACCTGTAACAGGTACAGTATTTACTAGAGATGCACCAATATGAAAATTTTCAGCCAATATGATTATTCAGAATGATATCTGCCAATAGTTTGGTTTTCTTAAGGAAAGAAAAATGTCTCCCGACTAATGCTGCAAACTATCCGGTCGGGGAACCCTCTCATTTGGTACATTAGAGGTTGAAATGAACAACAACAACACTATTTATTATAGATATAATAATCACACTCAAATAAGCTCCCTCTAGTGTTTTTATTAAGTGATTATATGAGACATGTTACATTTTGGTAAGTTGTACTGTATCTTTCAACATACCTTCTGATGTTCATTCATGTTTATTTTGTGCTATAACTTGTATTAAAGAGGAAGAGACTTGCACTCCGCACTCCCGATTGAACTGATGCACTATAACAATCTGTCACGCCACATTTATTGTTTGAATTTTGTGATAAGATACTCTCGATTAATCGAAATCGTCGTAAAATCACGATTTGAGTGTGAGCAATTCCTAAATCGCTTTATAGCACGATTCTTTCCGTGCCCCCGACCTCCCGCAGTATGCTATCCGACCCAATCAGAATGCAGCGCACCTAAATGGAACGCGAGAACAGAACAGACAAGGCATACAGATGTAACGCCAGGTTCACACATACTCCGTCTGTGGTGCGTATGCGGTGCATATTTTTTCTGCGCCTATGTTAACGGATCAGAGCGTTCACACTGCACGTGGTTGCGGTCCAGCAGTGCGTTCCAGGAGCAGTACGTCTGCAGCAGTCATGCAGCGATCGTTTCCGCACCGAGTCTAATTTTGCTGTGCTGCCCGCACTGAATTAAATTGACAGCGCATTGTTCGCGGTAAAAATGAACATGGATTGACACGGAAATGTAATAATTACACCATAAATGCATATCGCACAACCAGGGCTGGACTGGTAATCGGGCATACCGGGCATTTTCCCGGTGGGCCGACGCACTTAAGGGGCCGACAGATTTTTTTTTTTTTTTGCCAAGGACCATCACACAGGGACAACGAGCAGTCAGTGGCCCATTGGTTTGTCTCCTGCATTGACAGCGTAAACCACCCAATCACAATGCGCTATAGACAGAGCGATGAAGTATTTTGCTCCGCCTAAATAAACCCCAACTTCTTCCGTATCGGCTTTCCCCACGTTTCACAGCAGCTTTATAAAAACAGGCTTGCTCTGCGGTGAGTGATGCGGGCCAAAGAGCCAGGCAGGAGGGGAGAGGAGAGTAGTTGAATAGGTAAAGTGCTTAATAAGGGACTCGGAACGGAGGCAGGCATCTAGTGTGTGCGCGTGCGCGTGCCATGAGTGCAGAATACGCTTTTTTAAAAAAAATTTATTTAACACGTTTTTAATAAACCGTAAATTCGTCCCCCGCGATTTTTTGGCCAAGTCAAGTGTGTTCATAGAGGTTTCCATGGGCCAATGCGAATAAATCTAGATTTAAATTCGAAAAGACACGATATAGTCGGACCTGACGTTTTATTCTTATCCAAAACAACTAGATGCAATGATACATATCTACACTACCAGTCAAGAGTTATTGAACAGTAAGATTGAGATTTTTTTTTTTAAAGAATTCTCTTCTGCTCACCAAGCCTGCATTTATTTTATCCAAAATACAGTAAAAGCAGTAATATTGTGAAATATTTTTACTATTTAAAAATAACTGCTTTCTATTTGAATATATTTTAAAATGTAATTTATTTCTGTGTTCAAAGCTGTATTTTCAGCATCATTACTTCAGTCTTCAGTGTCACATGATCTTCAGAAATCATTCTAATATGCTGATTTGCTGCTCAAAAAACATTTATTATTATTATCAATATTTAAAACAGTCGAGTATTTTTTTTTTCTGGATTCTTTGATGAATAGAAAGATCCAAAGATCAGCATTTATCTGAAATAAAAAAGCTTTTGTAACATTATACAATATACCATTCAAAAGCTTGGAGTCAGTATACATTTTTTTGTTTTGTTTTTTGGGAAAGAAATTAATACTTATTTAGCAAGGACGCTTTAAATTGATCAAAAATGATGATAAAGACATTTATAATGTTACAAAATATTTCTATTTCAGATAAATGCTGTTCTTCTGAACTTTCTATTCATCAAAGAAACCTGAAAAAAAATCTACTCAGCTGTTTTCATAATACATAATAATAATAATAATAATAATAATAATAATAATAATAAATGTATTTTGAGCAGCAAATCAGAATATTTGAATGATTTCTGAACATCATGTGACTGGAGTAATGATGCTGAAAATTCAGCTTTGATCACAGAAATAAATTACATTTTAAAATAGACTTTAAATATTAAAAACATTTCAGAATATTACTGTTTTTGCTGTATTTTGGATCAAACAAATACAGGCTTGGTGAACAGAAGAGACTTCTTTAAAAAAATAATTAAAAAATCTTACTATTCAAAAACGTTTGAATGGAAGTGTATATCTTATATATATATATATATATATGGTGGTCCAAAAAATGCCTGGACCAAAAAATGCCAGGGCCGATTTTTTTGTCCCAGTCCAGCCCTGCGCTCAACCCTATAAGATACACAAGATTTGAAAGCTGAAACTTTTTTCTTATCAGAAGTAACAAAGCACAAAGATCTTTGTGATTATTGGATTGGAGGCTCATTACAAATAATGTTTTCTGAAGGGAAAACCATGGACCTGGCAACCTTGGCTTGAACTACGGGTGATTTATAGGGTCAAATAGAACCTGTGTTAACGGCACTGCGCTACTGTGCTATTGTGCTTTTAACTTGGACAGCCCTAAATTCAACACAAGAAACATCATGCAAGTTGCTTTCTGACACTTTTCTGCCTCCGATTGATTGACAGGAAATAATCAGCCCTGATCATTGGCTGTTTTTATAATCTGCTGATATTATCTGCCAATAATGCAGATAATAGCTTTTATCGGCCGATTCCGATTACTGGCAGATACATCGATGCATCCCTAGTATTTACAGGTGTGTGAGTGTTATGTTACCTCTAACAAGTGTGTGTTACCTTTTAAAGGTGCTCCTCCATCAAACTTTGGAGGCTCCCAGATAATAGTGGCACAGTCTTCTCCTACTCCGGTACACTTCACGTTCTCAGGAGGATCAGGAATGTCTGCAACACAGCAGCGACTTCAGACTGCATGGGTTCGATTCCCAGGGAATGCGTGAACTGATAATATGTTTGCCTTGAATGCAATGTAAGTCACTTTGGATAAAACCATTTGGCCAATGCATAAATGTAAATCTAAATGTGCATTTAGACCCTAAAGTGTGTTCACGCCAACAGTAATTCAGTTATTAGAGGTTGCTGTAGGGCAGGGATCTCCAACCCTGCTCCTGGAGAGCTACCGTCCTGCAGACTTCAGTTCCAGCCCTGCTGCAACACACCTGTCTGTAATTATCAAGTAGCCCTGAACACCTTGATTAGCTGGTTCAGGTGTGTTTGATTGGGGTTGGAGCTGAAATCTGCAGGATGGTAGCTCTCCAGGAGCAGGGTTGGAGACCACTGCTGTAGGGATTGTAGCCAGCAGAAACACGTTTGTTGACATTACTTTGGAAACTGAAATTTGGTTTAGTTTCTGGTCAGAATCACAGGAAGAAAGAGGCAGTGCTGGAAACGCACCTACGATTTTGATGAATAGGTTGGCTTTGTCCTCTCCTGCAGGGTTGGTAACAGTGATGGTGTAGTTGCCCTCGTCTTCTCGCTCTGCTCCTTCAATGACGAAACAGCTGAGTTCTTTCCTGTTTTCCACACACACACGTCCCTCTGCATCTGTCACTTGCTGTGACACACAGGGATAGCTGTTTTATTTATTTATTTAGCAAACACTATTAAACAGATTTTAGTATTTTAATACATTACAAACAGAATATATATATATAACAAACACTGCAATTTTAGTTATATTGTCAGCCAATAAATATCAGACAAAGTGAAAGTGACGTGGCGACCCGTACATTTAACCCATCCAAGTGGACACACACACACAGCAGTGGGCAGACATACTGTATTGTGGGTGGAAAAGAGCGCTGGTTATTCACTCCCCCCATGACAATTCCCAGCGGACCTGAGACTCGAACCCACAACCTTCAGATTACAAGTCTGACTCTCTAACCATTAGGCCACAACTGCCTCCAATATCAGTAAAATAAAAAAAGTCAAAGAAAGATTTGTTCATTTCACATAAATACACTAGAATTCAAAAGCTTAGGGTTTTAGATGTTTTTGAAGTCTCTTCTTCTCACTAAAGCTGCATTTACATGATCAAAAATACACAAAACATTGTTTATAAAATAAAATGTTCAGTCAGTTCTTTATCCATGGCATGCACACATTTTTTTCTTTATGCAATATTTGTGTTTGTTATATTTTCAATTTAAAATCCTGACTATAAGCATGTATAATTTATTTATTCCAATAGTTCATAGAAGGCCTACGTTTGATTTTAACTGCAGTTATAAAATAAATAAATAAATTCAATTAAAAGCACTTTTCCACTCTAAATGAAGTTAAGTAATATGAAGCATGTAGAGATGTGTTATTTTTGTATTATTTATATACTATTACAGTTTTATTAATATTTTGAATTGTTATTTTTATATATTTTGTATTTTAAATTTATTGATTTTATTTGTTATTTTGCTGTGTGGTTTTGTCATTTCTATTAGTTTATTCTTGTTTGTTTGTTTAGTACTTTATAAAAGTATTGTTCTTTTTAAATATTACTATTTAATTTGTTTTTATGGTAACACTTTACAATAAGGTGTCATTTATTAACATTAGTTAATGTATGAATTAACATGAATGAACAATGAACACTACATTTATTACACTTTATTAATCTTCGTTAATGTTAGTTAATAAAAATACAGTTGTTCATTGTTTATTCATGTTAGTTCACAGTGCATTAACTAATGTTAACAAACACAACTTGTGATTTGAATAATGCATTAGTAAATGCTAAAATTAACATTAACTAAGAATAATAAATGCTATAGAAGGATTGTTCATTCTTAGTTCATGTTAACTAATGTAGTTAACTAATGTTAACTTATTGTAAAGTGTTACCGCTTTTCATTTTAGTGTCAGTCTTAGTTTAGTTCAGTTTTAGTTTTTATGTCCAGTTAATAATTGTTCACTTCAGTTAGTTGCCAGTGCAATGCAATTTTATTCCAGGTTTTTCATTTAATGTTAATCGTAATTTCATTAAACAGAAAAAGTTTTGATCGTTTTAGTAAACGATACGAATCCTGGTAGAGATAACAGTACATTCCTATTTGTGTTACCCACCAGGCCACTTCAAATATTTAAAATCAAATTAAAACATTTATGAATTATTTCAATGATCACTCTTGATTAATTGTCATCATTTTGTATGTGTACCGTGTCTCCCTTCATCCAGCAGATGGTGGGAGCGGGTTCTCCTGTGATCTCCACATCCAGACGCAGCTTGTTCCCAGCAACAACAATGATGGTGTTCTGAGAAACCATGCTACCGGTCACATCCAAATGGATCTTAGGAGGATCTTAAAGGAGCAAGAAAAAGTAAGTGCATACAATCAAGTGTGGTAAGGGATTCAGAGAGCAACCTGGGGCCGTTTTCATAAACTTAGCTTCTATGTTAATACTAGCAGGTCATTCATTCATATTTTCAAACTAGTATGTTGGAAGAAGAAATGAAAAGGTCTGGCTTAGGGATTGATCTTTGTCCTACCTTGTCTGGGAACGTAGTCGATCTTGATTTCTGGAAGAAAAAGAATGATCTGATTATGTACGGTCATAACAAATCGGAGATAGTTTTGCTCACTAAAGAGTTTCCCTCTCACCCAGGAAGTTGAGTTTAGCGGACAGTGAGAGCGCATAACCTTCTGGGACAAACGTGTAATCTCCAGCATCCTGGGGCTTGACGTCATCGATGGTTAAACGATGAATCCTGGAGTCACACGCACACATACAGTATTTCAAACCAGTACAGTTACATCTGAGCCAAGTGAACATGTGCGCACGTGTCTGAATGCTGACCTGCCGATGTGGGAAATCTTGATACGGTCACTGGCCAGAACTTCCACGCCATCCTTAAACCATTTCCCTGTGACTTTCTCGTCAGACACCTCACACTTGAACATAGCCTGCTCTGCCGATTTGACCGTAAGATCTGCGATACTTTGCAGCACCTCCAGTTCCTTCTCTGGGGTTGAGTTTGACAAAGACAAGAAATAACCATTGAAGATTTTCAACTTTAGTCTGCAAAACCACTAGTTAAACAACTGGTGAGGTCCTGTAAGTAGATCAGATTTTACCTTCAACGATGAGCTCTCCCTTCGAATGGCCTCCGTTGGTGTAAACAAAGTACATCCCACTGTCCTCTACTGTCGCCTCTTGAATAATAAGCCAGTGGCGTTTCCCATCCTTTTTAAAACGATACTTGGTATTTTTGTCATCTCGTGACAACTCCTGATCCTCAAACATCCTACAATTACACATACATTCATGGTAATAGATATACTACCTATCAAAAGTTTGGGATAAATAAAAGTTTTTTTGTTTTTGAAAGAAGTCTCTTAAGTTCACAAGGCTGCATTTATTTAATCAAAAAAAAATACAGCAATATTGTGAAATAGTGTTACGATGTAATACTACATAAAAAAAACTTAAATTGTTTTACTTGAATATAATATAAAATGTAATTTACTTCTGTGATCAAAGCTGTATTTTCAGCATCATTACTCCAGTCTTCGGTGTCACATGATCTTCAGAAATCAGTCTAATATACTGATTTGAAAGTTTTTTGTATATTGTTATTCTAATTAAGCATCTAATCAGCCTATTAGAATAATTTCTAAAGGATCATGTGACACTGAAAACTGGAGTAATGATGCTGAAAAAGAAAGAACAAAACTAAAGGATGAGTGTATTGCTGTACAATATCTGTAAGCATTGTTTTTAAGCATTCTGTGTTGAGCAGAAGCAGTATTGGTATCTTGATGATGTAAACTATTCTCTGTTTGTAGTTTGTTTACCAAATGACATGTGCTCCCTCCTCAGACACTTCAATCTCAAACTCCACTCTTTCTCCAACCACGACCTGGTAATCATCCAGCAGTTTAGTGATGGTGATCGGTGGCTCTGCAATGCAGTTTGATAAGGTGATTTTAAACATTGTACTAGGTAAAGACAGTGTTAATGAATTACACTACTTGTCAAAGGGCTTTGAAAAGTAAGATTTGTAATGTTTTTTTTTTTAGAATTCTCTTCTGTTCACCAAGCCTGCATTTATTTGATCCAAAATACAGCAAAAGCAGTAATATTGTGAAATATTTTTACTATTTAAAATAGCTGCTTTCTATTTGAATATGGTGTAAAATGTAATTTATTGCTGTTATCAAAGCTGTGATCAGCATCATTACTTCAGTCTTCAGTGTCACACGACCCTTCAGAAATCATTCCAATATGCTGATTTGCTGTTCAAAAAACATTTATTATTATTATTATTATTATTATCAATAAATGAAACAGTTGAGTATTTTTTTCAGGATTCTTTGATGAATAGAAAGATCCAAAAATCAGCATTTATCTGAAATAAAAAGCTTTTGTAACATTATACACAAAAGCTTGGAGTCAGTATAATTTATTTTTTGGAAAATAAATTATAGAAATCAATACTTTTATTTAGCAAGTACACTTTAAATGGACCAAAATTGATGATAAAGACATTTATAATGTTACAAAAGATTGCTATTTCAGATAAATGCTGTTCTTCTGAACTTTCTAGTCATCAAAGAAACCTAAAAACATTCTACTCAGCTGTCTTCAACATAATAATAATAAATGTTTTTTGAGCAGAAAATCAGCATATTAGAATGATTTCTGAAGGGTCGTGTGACAATGAAGACTGGAGTAATGATCAGCTTTGATCACAGAAATAAATTACATTTTAAAATATATTCAAATAGGAAACAGTTATTTGAAATAGTAAAAATATTTCATAATATTACCGTTTTTGCTGTACTTTAGATCAAATAAATACAGGCTTGGTAAGCAAAAAAAACCTTCTTTAAAAAAACATTAAAAATCTTACTGTTCAAAAACTCTTGCCTGGTAGTGTACCATTGAATACGTTTGACTACAATAGTGTCTCCAGAAGGCTAGAGGAGCTCATAGTTTTACAGTTTGTTTCAACATTAATTTGTAGAACTGCAAATTGCTTCTTATGCATCGGTAAAATCATTTTTCACATTTTTCAAAAGCGCTGCCACTCTCCAGGTCAGATGAATTTGATGAAAAAAAAACGGTCCACACACCTTTAACAAATACTTCCGTGAAGCATTTATCAGTCCCGCTTACACATTCATACGCCGCATCATCTGCCAGACTGCATTTGTTAATGGTGAGGGTTCGAATGTTTCCATTGGACTCCATGATGTATCTGCCACACAAAGACACAGTTAAATCACGGGAACATGTGACGCTTCCTTGCATTATTAAGCAGAGGTCATAAAATAAGTTTGGGTCTCCACGCTTCTCATTGCCTTTGTGGGGTTTTGTGTAGTTGGAAAATATTGTTACTTTTGCCATTTTGGTTGGTGCATGACACACTTTTAACACATTTAAAGTTCAGAATATGAAAAATATGGATCATCCTAATCTTAATAACGTTTTCTCCAAATAAGCAAGTAAAAGTGATTTTTCTCATGAATGTGTCTTTGAAACTCTATGTACTGGTGTGTATTTTCTAGATTCTCACTTGGCAGAGGGTTTGATCTCTTGGCCGTTCTTGAGCCATTTGACCTCAGCATTAGGGTCGGCCACCTCCACAGACAGGACGATCTTCTTTCCCTTGTGAACGGAGTACGCCGACTCCAGTCGTCTCAGGAACGCTGCGGAAACATCCCACACACAAACACACAGTCACAAACAGAAGATCAGAGACTTGAGTTTTGACTGATCTCTCTTTCTCGTACCCTCGCTGAATTTGGGCTCCACAACTTTCATCTTCTTGAGTCGTTTCAACATGCCACGCAGGTCAGTGATGCCGTACTGAAACGCGATCTTCTCGTACTCGCTGGGATGAGCGCTCTTCAGAAGCTCCCAAACGTCGATCTCCAGCTCGGGCTCCTGCTTCTTTTTCCTGTGAAAGTGAGTGATGTGATAAATAAGAGCAAGTGGCTGGAGGAGATGGAGAGTGGTTTTAATGGACAGAGCAAACACTTACTTTTTAGCGGCTTTGAGAAGAGCACTAAAGTCCAGGTCACCCTCATCCTCCCCAGCATCTCTGTATAAGAGCACATGTTGAATTCACAAAACATAATATGTGTGTGTGTGTGTGTGTGTGTGTGTGTGTGTGTGTGTGTGTGTGTTCACTTAACTCAAAAATAAATTCAGTTAGCTCAGAAAAGTATTTTTTCCCACTTAATTTAGGTGCACAAATGAACACGTCATAAGACATATAAAATACATAAGTAATGCATATGTGTGTGCATACGTGTATTGTGTGAAATGTTTTGTAAATTAAATTAAGTTAAAATAATTTTTGAGTTAAACATATATATATATATATATATATATATATATATATATATATATATATATATATAGTGCCTTGTGAAAGTATTCATACCCCTTAATGTTTTTCTCACATTTTATGCTGCAGCCTTATGTTAAAGTGCTTTAATTTACTTTTCCCCACATCAGTCTACACTTCATATACCATAATGACAAAGCTAAATCAGATTTCTGAAAACTTTGTACATTTATAAAAAAGAAAGAAAGGAAATAATTGCATTGCATTAGCATTCAAATCCTTTTCTGTGACATTCTGTGAATTTAGCTCAGGCACATTCCAGTTTCATTGGATCATCTTTGAGATATTTCTACACTTCGATTGGAGTTAACCTGTGGCACATTAATTTGATTAGACATGATTTGGAAAGGCACACAAAATACAGTGTCCGAGAGAGCTCAGCGTGCTGCAAAGGAAAAAATACCATCAAATTAAGAAAACATCTTCATCATTTTGACAACACATGTGCTGCAAATACTCACAACACAACCAAATACAGAAACTCGCTGCAGATACGCACAGAATGTTTAAGGGAACTGCACTGATATCAATGTTTGCTCTGAAAGGTGAGATTTTTTGGGGGGATATTATTAGCCTAAATAAGCTGACGAAATACACAATTACTGTAATTGTGAAAAGTTATGTAAGATGGCCAGCTAATTTTCACAATTTCCCCAACGAAAATGAACCATGGTTTTATTTATTTATTTATTTTAAATACAATGGTTACAATAGTTAAACCATGGTAACCACAAATTAACGTCTCGGTTACGTACGTAACCCTCGTTCCCTGATGGAGGGAACGGAGACGTTATGTCGTGACGACATAGGGGATTTACTTGGAAGCCCCAATCATCTCTGACTAGAGAAAACGCCAATGAATATTGGCTAGTGGAATTTGCATACCTGAGCCACTCCCCGTGCACACGGGTATAAATAGGCGACAGGTGCATCCACTGATCAGGTTTTACGCTGAGGAGCCAAGAACGTGTCCCTGGCACCCAGCGATGGTTCAAGATTGTGGCATGGGGACATAACGTCTCCGTTCCCTCCATCAGGGAACGAGGGTTACGTACGTAACCGAGACGTTCCCTATCTGTCGGTCACTACGAGTTATGTCGTGACGACATAGGGGTCTTATGGAAAGCGCCACAACCTGAACCCCGTCACGACCTTGTGGCATGCAGATGTTTGACAAGCGAGCGCGTGACCGACAAATGCCATGCAAAGGTCGCAACCTTCCCGTCGCCCCAGCGCAAATTCGCTAACCTTGGTGCCCGCAGGGACCACTGAGTACATCGCTGCTGGAGATAGCCAAGCCGCTGTTCCTTACCCCAGAGTCGGAAGGGATTTCGACCTTCAATGAAAGATGCTTCACGTCTTTCCTGTTTGTTGTTACAGCTTGGTAGTAACGACGGGGAAGCGAGCCTTCCGGAGAAGGGCGCTACGGAGGCCACATCCTGCCCGAAGGGAGGTACCATGTGGAGACACTGATATGGACTGACCCAGGCCTGGGGCAGTACTACATACGACTGGACCCTGGGGCAGATCCTACCTAGGAGTAGGGAGGAGGGCTGCCAGCAGGGCCTGACAGAGAGTTCTGTCAAAGGGAAGACACGGGTTTACCATGAGGGAAACCTTACCGTGGAAGAATACACGTATGGGATTACCCGAGGGGAATCAAAGCCGTACGGACACCTAGCCGAGTACAGGGGCTGACCGGAGACCCGGGCGAGCTAGCACAAGTACAGGGCCTGGCGTCAGACTGCTCCGCCCAGTCTGACTGCCGGGGGTGCTGGAGGAACTCCACCAGGGTTCGCCGTCCGGGGAACTGAACTGGAGGAGAAAACAGGCGCTCGTATCCCCGGGTGAGGGGGAATGGCGCAGCAAGCGTGACACCAGCCAGTTCTTCCCGCCACTTACCTGTTACCCACACACAGGAAGAAACTGGCTCAACGCAGAGACTGTAGAATCTCGCGAAGGTGTTCGGTGTCGCCCAGCCCGCAGCTCTACAGATGTCTGCCAGAGAGGCGCCGTGCGCCAAGGCATAGGAGGAGGCAACACTCCGTGTGGAGTGAGCCCTCACCCCATGGGGCACGGCTCGCCTTGGGATTGGTACGCCAAGGCGATGGCATCCACTATCCAGTGGGCCAACCTCTGCTTGGAGACAGCCTTCCCTTTCTGCTGACCACCGTAACAGACAAGGAGCTGCTCAGAGCTTCCGAAGCTCCGGGTGCGGTCCACGTATATGCGCAATGCTCTTACGGGACACAGCAACGCTAAGGCTGGGTCTGCCTCCTCCGAAGGCAGTGCTTGCAGGTTCACCACCTGATCGCGGAAGGGCGTGGTGGGAACCTTGGGCACATATCCAGGCCGGGGTCTCAGGACAACGTGAGAGTAGTCCGGCCCAAACACAAGGCACTCTTCGCTCACCGAAAATGCTTGGAGGTCCCTGACCCTCTGATGGAAGTGAGTGCGGTCAGGAGCGCTGTCTTAACCGACAGGTAACCGCTACTTACCTGTTCCCTTAGCTCGACTGAGTCCAGCGGCTCACAGGGACCCCTCTGAAGTCCAGCCAGGACGATAGAGAGGTCCCAGGAGGGCCTCAGGGGTAGCCTAGGGGGATACAACCTCCTGGCACCCCTCAGGAACCTCACGATGAGATCATGCTTTCCCAGGGACCGGCCGTCCACTGCATCGTGATGGGCCACGATAGCGGCCACATACACTTTCAAGGTGGAGGGTGACAGCCTACGCTCCAACCTTTCTTGCAGGAAAGAAAGCACTACTCCAATCGTGCATCTTCGGGGGTCTTCTCGGCGAGAAGAACACCAGTTCACGAACAGACTCCACTTCAGTACATAGGCTTGCCTTGTAGAAGGAGCTCCAGCCTGAGTGATGGTCTCTACCACCGCCTGTGGGAGACCACTCAAGTCTGCCGCGTCCCATCCAGGAGCCACACATGGAGGTTCCAGGGTCTGGACGCGGGTGCCAATGGTGCCGAGCCCCTGAGAGAGGAAGTCCTTCCTCAGAGGAATGGGCCAGGGAGGGGCTGTCGCGAGGAGAATGAGTTCGGGAACCAGGTCCGGGTGGGCCAGAACGGCGCGACCAGCAGGACCTGCTCCTCGTCCTCCCTGACTTGCACAGTGTCTGTGCGAGCAGGCTCACTGGGGGAAATGCATACTTGATGCATACCCGAGGCCAGCTGTGTGCCAGTGCGTCCGTGCCGAGGGTGCCCTCGGTCAGGGAGAAATACAGCTGGCAGTGGGAGGACTCGTGGGAAGCAAACAGGTCTACCTGAGCTTCCCCGAATCGACTCCAGATCAGCCGGATCGTCTCGGGATGGAGTCGCCATTCTCCGGGGAAGTGAGCTGTCGTGAGAGCGCGTCGGCCGCACGATTGAGCTCCCCCGGAACGTGGACAGCGCGCAGCGATTTGAGCTGCGTGTGACTCCAGAGGAGGAGATGGCGGGCGAGCTGTGACATGCGGCGTGATCGTATACCCCCCATCCGGTTGATATACGACACAGCCGCAGTGTTGTCAGTATGGACCAACACATGCTTGCCTAACAGCAGTGGCCGAAACTGCCGCAAGGCTAGATGCACTGCCAGCAGCTCTAGGCAGTTGATGTGCCAAAGCAGTCGAGGCCCGTCCAGAGCCCCGAGGCTGCCTGCCCGTTGCATGTAGCGCCCCAGCCCGTGCTGGAGGCATCTGTTGTGACAACAATATGCCGAGACACTTGTTCTAAGGGCACCCCGGCCCGTAGAAAGGCAAGGTCTGTCCAGGGGCTGAAGGAGCAGCGACACTCCTGTGTGATGTTCACCCGAAGTGCACCGCGGCGCCATGCCCACCTCGGGACTCGGGAGTGCAACCAGTGCTGAAGTGGTCTCATATGAAGCAATCCGAGCGGCATGACTGCAGCTACGGATGCCATATGCCCCAGGAGCCTCTGAAACAGTTTCAGCGGGGCCACAGTCCTGCCTCTGAAGGAACTCAGGCAGTTCAGCACTGATTGGGCGCGCTCTTCCGTGAGGCGCGCCTTCATACTCACCGAGTCTACTCCACTCTAAGAAAAGAGATTCTCTACGCAGGGGAGAGCTTGCTCTTTTCCTAGTTGACCCGAAGCCCCAACTGGCTGAGGTGCCGAAGCACCAGGTCCCTGTGATCGCACAACTGTTCTCGTGTGCGGGCCATGCTCGAGACAGTTGAGGATCCTGATGCCCACTTCCCGTAACGGGGCAAGGGCACCCTCCGCGATCTTCGCGAAGACACGGGCGGACAGGGAGAGCCCGAAGGGGAGGACACTGTACTGCCATGCCCGACCACCGGACGCAAACCGCAGGAACGGTCTGTGTCGCGGAAGGATCGAAACACGAAAGTAAGCATCCCTCAGGTCGATCGCTGCAAACCAATCCCGGGGCTGTATGCATTTGATCATGCGCCTGTGCGTCAACATCTTAAACGGGAGCCTGTGCAGGGCCCGGTTCAGGAGTCGCAATCCAGGATTGGTCGAAGGCCACCGACTTTCTTGGGTACGATGAAATAAGGGCTGTAAACCCCCTGCCTCATCTCGGCTGGAGGGACCGGCTCGATTGCATCCTTGCCAGGAGGACAGCAATCTCCTCGCGCAAGACAGGAGCATTCCGAGCTGCCACCGCAGTCTCGAGAACGCCGCTGAACTTGGGAGGTCGCCTGGCGAACTGAATCGCGTAGCCGAGTCGAATTGTGCGCGTGAGCCAACGAGACGGGCTGGGCAGCGCAAGCCACGCCTCCAGACGCCGTGCAAGTGGCTCCAACGGCACAATCGACGTACCCGCAGTGGTGCAGCGAATGGGAGTAAGGCTGGATGGTACAGAAGGCCCTGCGTTCTGACTCATCCTCGCAGAACTCCCTGAGTCCCTGTAGGGACTGGCTAGAAGTGCGTGGGGAAGCACTGCGTCCCCGAACCGCACTCTCTTGGCCGCTGGCAAAATGGGTCGCGGGTGAGAGTGAGGAAGCAACGCACACTGTCGACCCGTGGACCTAAAAACTCGGAGGAAAGGGAATTGCTCTTACTTGATAATGTGGGTACCGCTGGCCCTTGAGCCAGCGGCGGAACAGAATGAATGATTCTCCCCCGGCCCTCCTTCGGGGGAAGGAGTGGCGCTGTCCTCGCCATCTCCTGAGATCAAGCAGGCTCCCACATCTCCGGGTTGCCTGTGTCAGGGCCGCTTTATCGCCTCTCTGGACGACATAGGGGCCAGCTGGAACACAGGGGGCGCCGCGCTCCTGCGAGAGGCTCGACGCGCCGGCTTACGATTCAGCACGGGGCGGAGCCGTTACTTACCTGTTCCCTAACTCTGGAGGGCACAGGAGGGCGCCCACGGCGACAAGCAGACTGGGTCTTGCTCTGCGGCGGAGCGGTGCATCACGCCGGGGCAAGATGTGTTGCCTCGGTCTGCTTCTGTACTGCCGAGAACTGCTGGGCACAGTCCTCGACAGTGTCGCCGAACAGTCAAGCCTGCGAGACGAGAGCGTCGAGAAAGCTCACTTTGTCGACATCGCTCCTCTCAGCAAGGCAGAGCCATAGATGGCGCTCTTGGACCACACCTGTGGACATCGCCTTCCCGAGGGTCTGCGCTGCGACTTACCCTGCCCGTAGGGCGAGGCCAGTCGCTGAGCGCAGTTCCTGCTTCAACCTCGGGTTGGTACTACCCTCGTGCATTTAATGCCATGGCTTGGTGTGCACGCAGGATAGCCTTGGCATGCAGCGCAGAGGCGGCTTGGCCCGCAGCACTGCAAGCCTTGGCCGCGAGAGCGGCCGTAGCTTACAGGCTTTGGATGGGAGACGAGGACAATTCCTCCAAGTGGCGGCGTTTTGCAGGCACAAGTGCACTGCAACCGCACTCTCCACCTGGGGAATGTCGACGTACCCCGTAGCCGCCCTGCCATTGAGGGTAGCGAGGATGGAGGAGGCAGACGAGCCGCTTCTGGCCGTAAAAAGGGGCCGTCCACCACTTCATCAGCTCCTCGTGCACTTCCGGAAAGAAAGGAACCGGGGCAGGGCGTGGCCGAGAGCCACGGCCCGTGCCGAGGAGCCAATCATCTCACCGCGAGGGCTCGGGACTAGGAGGTGTGCACGCCTCCAGCCCCGATCTCGCGGCGGCCCGGGAAAGCACGGCTGTCAACTCTGGGTCTGATTCGGCGGCGGCCGCAACACCCGAGGGGTGCAGCTTCGCCGAATCTTCATCCTCAGAGGACGATTGCCCATCCACCGATGCCGCGATCGACATCTGATCCTCTATCAGCGCGCCAAATGAAACGCTGGGCACGCCGTGAGACGGCACAGCAGAATCACCGGGGAGCCGCACAGAACAGCTGCTGCGGGAGGAGTGAAAGGTCCGTGGGGACTGACCCGGCGGAAAGCTCTCACTGTAACCTCAGATCGCCCAGAGCACTAGCCGATGGTTCTCTGCTCGTGGCAGAGAAGCCAGCGCGGGTAGTGACAGAGGGAGCCTCTCTCATCCCCGAGAGGAGAGAGAGGCGCGATCGCAGCGCTGCCATGGTTACACGCTCAGAACGAACGCATAAACCATCCACGAACGCAGCTTCAGCGCGCTGGATGCCCAGACACTGAAGACAATGATCGTGGCTGTCGACAGAGGATAGGAAACGACCGCAACCAAGAGGACACGGCCGGAACAGCGTCTTTAAAAAGACGTGAATCGGCCGTGCTTTTTGCTCTTTTAGGAAATCTGCTCTTAGTTGAAGTGCCCAGGGGAATCGCTGCAGACAGGGACACCGCTGTTCGCACCGTGACGCCAACCAGAACAGCTTCCAGACAGATGAATGGCTTTGTGGAGATCAACACGTTCATCCACTTGGCTCCGAAGCAAAAATCTGATCAGTGGATGCACCTGTCGCCTATTTATACCCGTGTGCACGGGGAGTGGCTCAGGTATGCAAATTCCACTAGCCAATATTCATTGGCGTTTTCTCTAGTCAGAGATGATTGGGGCTTCCAAGTAAATCCCCTATGTCGTCACGACATAACTCGTAGTGACCGACAGATAGGGAAACATGGTTTTGCTACACTAACCAAAGTTTAACCATGGTATTTATACAAATGGTAATCAATATGCCAAAAAAAGGATACAACACATTTACTATAATAAAACCATAGTTAATTTTCGTAAGGGTTGTTGAAGTCCCCTAGAAACATTTCTGTTGTGGTCTGTGTTACTTGCATTGCTTTTCTGTATTTGGTCGTGTTGTGCGTATTTGCAGTGTGTTTCTGTGTTTGGTTGTGTTGCATGTATTTGCAGCACATCAAACTGATGAAGATGTTTTCTTAATTTGCTGGTGCTTTTTCTATTTGCATATGTTTTCTTAAGTTGCAGTGCATTGAGCTCTCCTGGCCACCATAATACAAGGTCCAACAGCTGAAAATGCATATCAGAGCAAAAAACAAACCATGAGGTCAAAGGAATGGCCTGCAGAGCTGAGAGACAGCACTGTGTTGAGACATGTCTGGGGAAGACTACGAAAAATGTTTTGCTGCCCTGAAGGTTCACAGAAGCATGTGGCCTCCATAATCCTTTTATGGAAGAAGTTTGGAACAACCAGGACTCCTGCTGGCCTCCTGGCCAAACTTAGCAATCGATGGAGAAGGGCTTTGGTTAGACTGGTGACCAAGAACCCAATGGTCACTCTAGCTGATCTCCATGATCATATGTGGAGATGGGGGAAACTTTCAGAAGGACAAACATCACTACAATACTCCACAGATCTGGGCTTTATGGCTGCTTGGGCAGACTCAAGCCTCTTCTCAGTGAAGATACCAATACCCATACTGACGAATCGAGAATGCATATTGTGTGAAATTCTTATTTTGTGAATCATTTCTAAATCACAATTGTACACCCAATTTTCATAAGTCATCACGATTAATTTTTTTTTCTTTTTTCTCAGTTCCGGAATGCAAATGAACACCCCAATATTTAGATTAACAGTTAACCGATATGTGTTTTTAATGGTTGGTTCAGTTGATCAATTATTCCATTTAGTCCTGTTCAATCCTAAATATGTGGCTTCATACTTGTGAGAAATATATTTTCTCATGTCTGTCTGTCTGTCTTCTCAAACTCACGATCTTTTGAAGGCAGACAAAATATCTGCTTGCTCCTCTTGTTCAGCAGCTACAGAAAAGAAATAAAAATAAAAGATAGAACAGTCATTTACAGGTTTCTACTAAGATGGTGTGTTTTTGTTGTGAAAGACACACTAACCCTCCACAGTGATCTCAAAGTGGCAGCTGTCACATTTGTCTTTAGCAGACACTTCACACCTGTATCCCCCTGCGTCTCCTGGGACCACCTTGACAATCTTCATCTCATATGTGTAGATCTGAGTGAAAGAGGGAAAGAAATGTGCCACATTTAAAGATGATGTGTAATAAAATACATGATAACAAATTAATTTAAATTGATCAACTCGGTGTAAAGAGAATCTATATTCAATTTTGTAGAAAAAAAGGCCATTCAATATAGTACTATAATTATTTAAAGAATTTAGAAGATTTCTGATTATAAAATGAATACCTTTAACATTTAGTTTTGATATGCTCTACTAAAATTGAAGATCCATATGACGGAAGCCCGTTTCCATCACGGGATAAAAAATAACTTTTTATCTCACAATCCTGACTTTTACTCTCACAATTCTGAGTTTAAATCTCACAATTCTATTTTCTCACAATTCTGCAGAATTGCGGGATGTAAACTTAGAATTGCAAGATATAAACTCAGAATTCTGACTTTTCCCCTCAAAGTTTACATCTTTCAACTCTGTGCTTACATATCGCACATTCTGAATTTTTCTCTTAATTCTATGTTTACATCCTGACATTTTGCATTTTCCTTTCAGCCACAGAATAAAAAAGGTATTTGTGATTTTGTTCTAGCAATTGTAAGTTTATATCTCACAATTCTGACTTTTCTTCTCAGAATTATGTTAATATATCTCTAATATGTCTCACTTAAAATCTTGCAATTCTGAGTAAAAAGTCTGAATTGATATTGAGATAAAAAGTAAATTACATGTTTTTTTTCATCCCATTCAATGCACCATACATTCATCAAAGCTGGATATGAGTTTATAAATCCTGTTATGATGAATATTATATGTGACACTTCCCTCTAACCTTAGTGTTTCTGTCATAGGTCTCTTTTAACTGGATGTGTTTTCCTGCTTTGCTGCCGAGGTCCATCCACTTTCCCTTCAACCACTTCATGGTGGGTTTACGTGTGAGGTTGGTGGAGTCCACCTTAACCACAAATGTTACATCTTTACCTGTGTCAAAAAAACACACAAAAAACTAAACTCAACATTCATCCTGTAATGATGCTTGTTTTGTTATGGCAGCTATTTGGAGCTTTAATAATGTGTCTGTGTTTTTATACCTGTGTTGGCTACCACACTTTCTGGCTTCTGCACAAAGAGTCCTGTCAGCTCGGTTCGTTCTGCAAGCATGGAACAGGTGTGTTATATAAATACAGAACACACACACACACACATGTAGACAGACCCGGATGTTCACAGATAGGGATCCTGTAAATAACAACTCATGGTGTCATCAAGAAGCACACCCTGTTTCCATTTTAAATATTCCTTGCAAATATTTAAAACATATATTAATTCAAGCATAAAACAATAATACACTGGGATGTTTTCTTAAACAATGAAGGACATTCTGGGGATTCTGGGTGAGCTTCATGCACAAGGAAGGACACAACAATTCTGTCCTCTTCTCACCTTTGTGCAGTCATTCATTTTAATATTACATTCATTTTCATAATAGGGCAGGCCAATTATATTTACATACACCTCAATGTAAATATAATAGGAATTATTGCACATTACATCATAGATTTCTTTCATGCACACCAACTTAGAACTCTTGAAGAAATTCTAAGAGACTAATTTATTTAGTTAGTATGTAGTTTATATAATGCAAGGAAGTTGCTAAAGGATTTTCATAACCATTCAGATTTATTACCATACTCCTCTGGAACTTCTGCAGATGAAATAACAATGTAAAACTAAGGAAACCTACTGTGTTCATAATTTAATTTGTTTCAATACTTAAAGGTCTTGTTTGGAAACAGTCGAAGCAAGCTAATGATGTCACTTACCCTCTGGCTTCACCTCTGTGGGAAGAAATGAGAAAACGTGACATTAGATAACAGTTAACGTCAAAATATAATCCACATATAATATAGTGCATGTATTTAACTATATTTATGATTTTACCAATATGCTCATCTATAAAGTTCTCATTTCTAGTTAACTAATGATCTATTGAACTGAATAGCTTTTCTGAGGTGAATGTGAGGTCAGGTGACGTTGTTTCATTGACGTCTGTCCCCTGTTGAAACACTGATTGGGTGAATACACGAGAGATTATCTATGTCAGTAAGTACTTTATATTTCAACATACTACCTTCTGATGTTCATTCATGTTTATTTCGTGCTGCAACTAAGAGAAAAAGAGGATGATCGGTTCAAATTTGACATAAAAGTGATGATACAAGGGGCAACTTTTTTGAGCAGTGTTGCTTGGGCACTTTTCCACTGAGAATGGCTAAACTGGGCATACTTTAGATCTGGATTCTGTAGACCCCGTGTCTCACCTGGTTGCCTGTTGATGGCAATATTGCTCAAAATTGTCCCTGTGTATCATCACCTTAAGTGATATTTTAATGATGTATTGATCTGGAATTTGGGTCTATAGTTCACATTTAATTGAATTAGAAATAAAAACAAGTAAACTATTTTAATCATAGCACATTTATATATAAATGCAAGCTAATTATTAATTATTACAGCGTACACTTGTTCTTTTCTCTCAGTTAAGATGTAAAGATCAGTGCCCCAATATTTGGAACAATGGTTGACTAACAGACTATGTATTTTTAGGGTTGATTCTTTTAGGGTATATTCTTAGCCTACACAAAGTTATGATCGATATTTCTTCCACTAACATTATAGAACATTTGTGATGTTCAAACTTTCAAACATTTTTTTAAATGTTACCACTTGTTTCAGACTGTTCAGAGAACATTCAAAAGTTACATTCCCATAATGTTTACAAAAATAAAAAAATGGAATGTTCCCTTGACGTTCGTAGTAAAAACATTGTTAAAAACGGGAAATTTTGAACCTTCAGAGAACATTCAGAAATAAGGTTTTCATAATGGAAACTTTAGCAAAATGTTCTTATACCATATTTTTGTCAGCTGGGTATTTGGTCCTTCTCATTCCTGAATATGGGGTTACATATTTCTGAGAAATATATTTAGTCAAATAAAAATGTTAAAAAAATGTAAGTAGAAAAACTGAAATAGTATTTTCTCGTAAAATTTACTCCAATAATCATTTTGTACAGTGTATCATTAATGATGCAATGACCTGACAGACGGCATTTTAGCACAAAAAGATGAAACATGAAAAGATATGTATATGTCTGCAATACATTAGTTCAATAATTTTCAAACTGCGGCCCTGACTGACCATAAATGTTTCAGTGAGTCGTGACAGATGACCATCATCTAAGTTACTATGTAACCGTTCTGACATCCTCTGGCCTGATGATAAATATATTCCAGAGCTCTGAGTAGTAAGATGATACTCTGAAGAAATGCTCAGGCGCTCGGCCACACGGATGCTCTACAATCCTATAAATACAACACCAGAAAATTATAGGTGGCATAAACTGACCTCACAGTATTAGACTTTCTTCTGTATATTTTTACACACACGTACTGTGTGCACATAAGACATTTCAGAGAAGTTGGAAAATATCTGTAAACTGTATTCAACATTAGGGTCTTAAATAGGTGCAGAAAGTTCAAAATGAAATTCAAAATTTCAAGTTTCCAATTCAAAAACGCCATGGCATTAAATGTTGCTTGCACTGAAAAAATTAATATCTTAAACATCCTTAAATCAAGATAAGACAGTTACTGGGAAAAAATTGTGTTCCCTTTAATTTATGGCTTAAATTTGTTTACTTGGACTTAAACACCTGCAGAAACCCTGATATCTATATTACCTAGTTTCAGCATCTGCAGGAGAAAAAACAGTCCGGACTCATGAAAATGCGTAGAAACACAGTACGGCAAATAAAAATGAAAACTCATGGTATTGATACGCAAAAATTGACTTTTGTACATATGATATGCACGTGTTTGGCGTGCATATAATACGCAGTTTTTCGCGTGCATATGATACGAAATTTGTTGCCGTGCATATGATACGCATCTACCCCACCACCCTAATCCTACCCATCACGTAGCATATACACGCCAAAGCCCATTTTTGTGTATCAATACCACGGGTTTTCGTTTTTATTTGGCGTACTATTTATACGCACTTTCATGAGATCGGGTTGTGGAAAACAATATGAGTTGAGCACTAATTTCTTTTTTTGGAGTAGGAGGTTTCCACTCACTCTGATAAAGAGAAACTCTCTCTGATCATGTGGTCTGAAATAGCAGCATGCCTAACATCCGCCTCGTTCTCAGGAGGGCATGATGTTGCCATGGCGCTTGTTAAAAGGCCACGGTAACATCGTAACCTCTCTTATGTCAGGCCAGGAATCTATCCGTCGACCACACCGATATCAAATAGCAAGCATCTTACAGTTGGGCTCTTATGGTCAGGCAAATAACTGTCAAAAATGACTGACCTCAGTGATAACCACAGATATGATGTGATTTGTGTTTGCACTTCAGAGTGATTTTAAGTAAATTATGCAACTCATTCAGTTATGTTTTTCAGTGCTCACAATCTAAGAGATGGATCAGGAAAGCTCTGCTTCCGTTCGAAGGTTGTTGTTACTCTTTTAAGTTTGTATAAAATATGAGCCATATTTGTCTGTCTTCACCAGTGTCTTTTTTTTAAAGCACCGTATCGCATTTCAAACGCACAACTTAACTTGGCATTTAAAAATAGTTTGAAAATTTAATTTCAACCTTTAAAAGAACTGCCTTAAAATTCTCTAAACTATTTGCAATAAATATGAATTAGCCCCCTTTCAATTTAATTTACGTATGCTATAATTTTCTTTTATATACTTCAGTATTTATATGTAATTATTTCGTTTAATTTATTTGTTTGTTTGTATGTTAAATTTGCTCAAAGTTTTGTGGCATTAAAATTTTATTTCAATCCCTATAGCAGCTGATGGTTTGCCATTAAAGTTTCTCTTATTTGCAATAACCCCCAACTTTAATTTAATTTATGTTTATGTATTTAATGAATTTAATTTGCATTTATTTATTTATGCATTTCTTTTTCTCTTTCAGTGTATGCTGCTTGGACTTTATTTATTTTCTAAAGGTCTAATAAAGGGTTAAAAACATCTTTCAGATAGTGATGAGCGATTCATTCATTTAGGAGTTTGGAATTAGAAATTTGATCACACATTAGCAATTAGATCATATTCCTAATCTGAAATATGATCATGTATTTAGACTTTAAATTAACATTTTAAAGAAAAATGAACAAAATAACTTTTGTTCATCATTTAATTCAGTAAATGATCCGATCTTCCAATCCTGCTCCAAATGTTATTACTGTATATACAGGTTGCAATTCCAATTTATTTTGCACAAAGTTCACACTTCACCTGCTATAAATTGTCATATTGTATAATCATCTTGCCATAATTCGTTCATACACTGATTTGATTTATATTTATAGTGCCAAATGGACCAAAATGTGATACAAAATAAGTAAATTACTCCTGTCTGACAGCAGTGACATAAATGCTTTATGTAGTGTTTATGGTTCATATTTGGTGATTAAACACCTCACTAGTAAGTTTGTCTTTATGAATCACCTAAGATGAATGTGTGTGTGTGTGTGTGTGTGTGTGTGTGTGTGTGTGTGCTTTAGAGGGATTGAGGCGATACTCAACACAGTGTACTACACGCTGGATTTAGCACATTAGGACGGTAAGCTCCCTGTCTTAGCACAATTCCTCTCTCTCGCTCACACACACACACACACACACACATGTATACAAACGGTGGCCCCCGACAGAGCAGCTAAACCTTCATCTTATCACTCAGGCAATTCAGATGTTCTGCAGAATAACTGTAATAAAAGCACCTGGTCACACTTTACCAAATCAGTGAATCTGGGAGGCAGACAATGCAGCACGTAATGAAACCGGTGCCGAGGCGGCTGTCTATATTTGTGCATGTAAATGACTGATACAGCGTAGTGGCTAAAGGTCTGAGACTCAGTCTGTCAACATTGTGCCCCTGAGCAAAGCACTTGATCCTGGGTCACTCAGGGGAATGTAGTTACTCATTTAATTTATTAATATTGCGACTAGCTTCTAATTACGTAAACAATTTATGGCAAAATTTGGACAGATTAGACATGCGCCTTCCTTTTAAATGTTTGTAATCCTAATAATTTTGCTATCAGAACTATTACATAGTTGCATCTTATTACAGTATGTGTTTGCATTTTATAGATGCGTTGTTTTATCTGCATTATAAGCACCCCCCCCCCCCCCCCCAGTGCTGTCTGTGACATAAATAGGCTTTAGTACTAACTAAGTGCTAGGGCAGATTGTTGGTAATATTATGTTCTGGCAGCTGCGGGGTCATAATAAATAACTGGATAGATACAGTATCACAGTCATAGGCTGCTGACAAATGCAAATTGTTCTCAAGTGTCAGGCATGCATTATGTGCATGTTTTTCTGTACATTTTGTTTAATTGTAAATTAGAAACCCAGAAACTGCATTGAAAATTTTGAATTGTTTCATTTAAACCTGAAAATTATTTTGTTTTGATTTTTGTAAATTGTGCAGATTAATAATGTCAGTGTTTGGTTTTAGATTAAATGCAAAATATTAGCATTTTCACTAGTGGTCTCAGACTTTTTTTTTATAATAGATTAAAAATGATTTTACATGTACAGTTTACGCCACACATTTGCACTGCTTGTTACAGCAACTGTCTTGAACTTTATATTGACACCTACCATGAATATACACTACTGCTGAAAAATCTGAGGTCAGTAAAGTTTTTATTATTTTTTTAAAGAAATGTTTGGCAAGAATACATTCAATTGACCATAACCAAAAAATTATATTTTAAATGAATGCTGTTCTTTTGAACTTTCTATCTGTCAAATAATTCTGAAATAATAAAATATATCACACAAAAAAAATATTGGGCAGCACAACTGTTTTCAATATTGATAATAATCTGAAATGTTTCTTGATAGCAAAAAAAACAAATTGGTTTCTGAAGGATCATGTGACACTGAAGAGTAATGATGCTGAAAATTCAGCTTTGATCACAGAAATAAATTACATTTTAACATATATTCACATAAAAAAACTTTTTGACATTTTAATTATATTTCACAATATTACAGTTTTTAATGTATTTTTATCAAATAAATGCAGCCTCGGTGAGCATGAGACTTTTTTTTATTCAATTAAAAAATCTTACCACACTCGGTAGTGTAACAGTTTAACATTTTCTGTAACCGACTACATTGTATAAAAATATAAATGTTGTATAAATCTTTTTTTCATGAGCAAAAGTGTCCAATAACATAAGGATGAGATTTCAATATGTTTGGTCTATTTGAAATAAATTAGCTTTAAATTTAAAGGTCATTATGATCTCATGTGAATTTTTTTTTTTAAACATTATTCATGTCTTTATGTGTGCACTTTTATTTAATTAGAATACCGTAAGTGCATGTTTAAATAGAAGCCTGAGTTTCAGCTGACTTTGTATTTCGATGGTGGCAAATGCTATTAAATCAGCTCTCCAGAGTGTTCTTTCACACTAGTAAAGTCTCTGGAAACTGAAGTGGCGATTATCAGCATACGATGGTATTTTTAGAGCTCGTCTCTCCCCTGGGCTTCTGTGGCATTACCATATCGGACAACAGCATCTGGAAGAACCCTTATAAGAGCGACGGTGTGTAAATCAACGCTGCTGACAGACTGCTGATCGATTTACTGCCGTTCATTCAAGGTAACAGAGGTTAAAGTGAGAAATCAACCGGTCCCAGGGATTGATTTGCCATGGGAAAAGATGACGTGATTTCTATTGCTATTTTGTGTGTACAGCAACAGCTTTCTTAACAGTTGACTTCTCTTATTTTTACTCAATCCACAATGAATAAAGTTGTCTAATAAACTGTGATTTACAGACCGCATGGAGAGGTGAAAATAGAAATGGCAAAGGTCATGGTGAGATATTTATATGTTACTGTGGAGTGTCAAAGACAAGAACAGGCCACCGATTCTAGATGAACTGAAAACCTTCATCAGAATCTGTTTAGGTTTTGTGGTATATGATATACGGTCTGTCATGTGGCCGCAGGTATGGATTTAGTTAAGGTCTCGAGGGTCACACTTTTATTAGCATCTGAACTGTTAATTGGATCCTGGCAGGGACTTACATACTCGCTCTAAATGAAAGAGCGCAGATAAAATATGTCTCCACCAATGTGACTCAAGGTTTCAGATTCTGCTCGTCTTAAATTAGGCGTTGTGTTTTCCAGTGTCTCAAAATCATTTGACAAATGTGTAGGGTTTAAGATTCACGAATCTTCAGTCACACATCAAAGATTTCTGTAATATAACCTGAGGTTCATTTATATATTTATCATCAATAAATCCAATCTAAGTGTTTTGATCTCATGCATTTTAACAAACTGAATATTATGGAAGCTTGTTTCCACCATGTATTAAAAATAAAAAATAAAAACCATAAATGTGACTTTTTTTCTCAGCGTTCTGTTTTTATGTCTCACAAATTCTGTTTTTCTTTTTTAACGCCATGGAATGTAAATAAAAAGTTTAAATGAGTTTATATCTCTTAATCCTGACTTTTCTCATAAGTTTATATCTCTCGATTCTGATTTAATATCTCACAATTCTGAATTAATCTCTCAATTCTGAATTAATCTCTAAATTCTGATATCTCACATTTCTGAGTTAATAGCTCAAAATTTTGAATAGCCTATCTCATAATTATGAGCTAATATCTCACAAATCTGACTTTTCTCACAATTCTGATTTTTTTTTCTGATTTTCATTTTAGCCATATTCAAAAAAATTGAACTTAATAAATTGTATTGTTTTCACAATTGACTGATTCCAAACATGCATTTTGAAAATATGATTATTTAAATAAAATCAAATAGATGCAAAGAGTTAATAAACTATGCAATGACATTTTCTGTTTCTTTCCAATATGCATCACATTAAATTTATAAGTGCAATCTAAATAGATGGAAATTTTATATGACATTCAAACACATTTTAAATTGAGGCCTAGCTGTTTTTTGGATTGCACATGAAGCTTTTAAAGTTTCATGTGACACACTTGATGGAGACTCAAGCTCGTGGTGTGAATGGTCTGTAAGCCGTTGGTCAGTGTGGAATTGTGCTAAGATCAGTAGATGAGCGCCGGACATGTTCACCGTATCATCTCGTCCCGTTCTCACACTGTCACACAGTTTCTTATCTTACAGACTCGGTACAACGGGATGGATAAAAAAACTAAACTGCTGTGACAGGACGAAGAAATATATCCCACGACCTGCAAATCACCATCTGTCTGACAGAGCGTAAGGTTTTATGAGCACCAATTTAGCTTTAAAATGAACTGTTAATGGATAGTTTAGATTGCAGACAGACAGTCGTCATTATTTACATCCATATTTTTATGAAATTATGTTACATTATATATACTAGACATTATCTATCTATCAATCAATCAATCAATCAATCTATCTATCTATCTATCAGTCTATCTATCTATCAATCAATCAATCAATCAATCAATCAATCTATCTATCTATCTATCTATCTATCTATCTATCTATCTATCAGTCTATCTATCTATCAATCAATCAATCAATCAATCAATCAATCTATCTATCTATCTATCTATCTATCTATCTATCTATCTATCAATCAATCAATCAATCAATCTATCTATCTATCTAAATACATAAAAATAGCTACATTTAAAATAAAATAAGCTAAAATAAAATCATTCATCTATATGTACAGTATATAAGTAAAAAGTAGATCAAATATTAAGTAAAGCTAGATGAGTAATAATTGTGAACAAACTTTGAAGTTGTCTTGAGAAAGCCTAACCTGAACAAAAGCAGCTGTAAAAGCTTGAAACTTGAAAGATTAGATTGAAGTTGCTAACATGTTGTTAGCATGATTAGAATTATGCTAGAATTTTTCTAGAATAGCATGTTGTTAACATGATTATCATATTGCTAACATGATTAACATGTTGCTAACATATTGTTAGCATTTGTCTAAAACGATTAGCATGTTTTAACATGATTAGCATGTAAAATAATATTTTAGAAAGGTAGCCTACTAGTATGAATTAGCATGTTGCTAGCTTGATTAAACATGATTTAACATGTTGCTGGCATGATTTAAAGGGGGGGTACAATGCTGTTTCATGCATTCAGAGTTGTTTACACTGGTAAAGAGTTGGATTCTCATGCTAAGCATGGACAAAGTTTCAAAAAAAAATTTGGACGTATAACAGAGTATTTCTGTGCCAAAAATCTCACTTCCGGATTCGTACAAGTTTCGGAGAGTTTTTTTCGATCGTCGTTCTTGATGACGTAAACGACGGTGGAACTCCTTATATGGGCATTTCTCCCTGAAGAACACGCCCCTGCACGCATCGACCAGAACAAGAGCAGCCAATCAACACGCTTCAATCGGCAGCGCTGCACGGGACTCGCTCGGGAAGAACGTCTCTAAAGAAGTGTGTTTTTGGTTGTGAGGGAAAGATAACCTTGTTCAGCTTCCCAAAACAACCCAGCGTTACGTGAACAGTGGATATAGTTTGTTTTTCCGGGGCAGCAATGGAGTTTCTCAAGTGTTTTGTTGACGAACGTTTTATAAACAAGGCCCAATTCGACGCTGGGTTTGCACATCGTTTAATACTGAAAGATGGAGCGGTCCCAGCTATAAAAGATCCCGCTCATGATTCAGAACTGCAGACAGTGAGTGAAACGGCATCAAATGTCTGTGTTTTGTTGGCGATCGGAGCAAGTGCCGTCACTCTTTAGCTCCGCCCACACGGCACGCCTTCACTCTTTAGCTCCGCCCACACGACACGCCTCCAGGAGCTCGGCTTTTTTCGGAGAATCGTAAATCTGTATCTTTCTTTTATAAATATGATAAAACTAAAGACTTTTTGGAGATATGAAGGATACAGTACTACTCTATAGTTACTCAAGATTAACATGAGATTGGGTGAAACGGTGTGCGTTAGGTCCCCTTTAACAGATTTAACATGCTGCTAGCATGTTTTAACATGGGTTAAAATGTTGTTAGCATGATTTAGCACATTGCTAGCATGGCTTAGTATGAATTGGCATGTTGCAAGTATGATTTACCATGATTGGTAGCATCTTGCTAACATGAATTAGCATGTTGCTAGTATTATGGAGCAAAAAAATTCTGTCTGTCTGTCTATCTATCGTGGCTTTTTTGGCATAGCAAAAAAGCTTTAATATATATTAAATTAAAGATATACGCATTCACACAAAACTAACAAAAAGTTTGTTTTATAAAGTAAAAATTATAAAAATAAATACATTTCAAGAAAATATTGAAATGTATACATACAATAAAATACATACTGATAAAAAAATGTATAGCCTGAATGCAGTGTAAGTCGCTTTGGATAAAAGCGTCTGCTAAATGCATAAATGTACATGTAAAATGGTATATATATATATACACATATACATATACATATACACACATATATATATATATATTTGTATATTTAATCCATGTCATCTATCCACCATGCATACTAAAACATGTTAGATCAGTAATATAGTGATGAGAAACTGCTCAGCTTTAGTCTCACACAGGTTTTGTTCATTCATTCATTATTTCAGAGCAGAAGCGTCACCAGTGTGTGTTCACACAGGAGCAGAGGGTGTTTCAGCTTTTCATTTGACCATCTGTGCAACTTCATCTTTCTGCCCTGACACATCTCTTCACACTGACCCTTCCTCATTCATGAGCCACCTCTCCTCAGATTTCATCCTGCATTGCTTCTACTATTAATTCCAATGTTAATTTGAGCTGTTTGAGGAGTTTGCATGAGTTTAAAGACCTCAGAAAATTTGCAAACTAAAGAAAGTGCATGGAAAAATTTTAGAAGCAATGACATATATTAGAAAATGAAAATAAAAATTAGTTTAAAACAACTCACTAATCAGCGATTCTGATTATATAAATAAACAATAATTGCTGATAAATAACCAATAGCACAATATGCAGATCTAATCATGCAAAACAATCAAAGAAGTCAGCGAATCTTTCAATATAATTTCTAGTCTTGTCATGTTTTGTAAAGACTTTCACCATCAGTTCTGGCACTACTAAACATACTAGTTAAATGAACAGTAGAAGAAGCATTAATACTAAAGCCTAAAAGACTGAAGGAAATGGAGAAGAGTACCTTCTGTGGGCTCAGGCATGGCTGTGGCTGCGTCTTGCTCGTCTTCCTTCAACTGACAGCTTGTGTCACCTTTTTTTGCTTTTTATTTCACAGTCCCTCGGTTATTCAAAGCATTCAGGGAACTCAAATTACCCACCAAGCAAGGAGAGAGCTGGAAGGAGGGAGACAAACCAGGGGGAGAGAAGAGAGAAGCACTGACACTCGAAACCCCTCCTGGATTCTCCAAGTCTGAGAAGAACGTTTGGAGGGATGAGAGAGAGCTGGAGATGAGGGACGAACACGAGCGTTTGCTGATAGATGTATTAAGCTGTTGTTATTTTACAGAGAGTTTTACACCAGCTAAACCGTGGTGCTGCTCTTTCAACACTCTTTCTCATGAGCACACCACAATGTTTCTTCATTTGTGTCCATGTCTTTGATAGAATCTGCTGAGTTTGGGTTATTTTTGTGTATTTATTATTTGCTGATTTTGTGGGGTGGTTGCTCAAGCATTTGTACTCACTCGTTTACACACATACCCATTCATATATTAATATTTACAAAACAATAGTAACATAATATACTGTAATATATATACAATATATAGTGTCTGCAAAACATTATTTTAATTTAACAATGATTTTTTTATTGTTTATTTATTGAACAGTTTAGATTTATAACTAATTTACAACAGAGCCCAAGATCTGCCCATATACATAAGATACAAAAATAGAAAAATAAAATAAATGATAAAAAAAGAATTGTAAAAATAATAGACTAAATAATAGACTTAATAACAATAGAGTTTGTATGCCAGAAAAGTAAGACTATGATCAAAAAGTAAAAAAATAAAAACAATAATAATATATAAAATAATATATATTAGGGCTGTCAGTCAATTAAAAATGTTATTCTAATTAATTACAGGGTGCTGCGATTAATTCATCTAATTAATCACAAAATAAATTTGGCTGTGAAAATACCCACAAAAGATCATTTAAAGCTATTATTGTGTTAAATGTTTAGGGTACAATGGCCTAACATAAAAGAAGATCATTTGAGGAACATCTCAGTTTTTTTGTTCATGCAGTGAAAATCACTAGTGACCAAAACAGCTTCGTTATAGACAGTATTCAAAACACCTGCTTCTATGTTGTGCAAAAGAGTCAGTCATTCAGGTTTAAAACATGAGATGAGGGTGAGTAAATGATGACAGAATGTATTTATTTATTTTTGATGAACTATCCCTTTAATGATTATTATTATTTTTTTTATAAATGAAATAATACTCTAAAGAAGAAAGGTAAATGTCTCTATGAGTCGATTCATTCAAACGGTTGATTCATTCAGAATAAAGTAAACGTCTCTCTCTATGAATGGGCTCCTGAATCATTGATTCACACGATTCGTTCAAAACACAGATTCATTCAGAAACTAAACACGAGATTCTGCTGTGGCTTTATAGGTAATATATTCGTTGGCAAAATTGAACAAAAACACACAAAATTGTGTGTAAAATATAGCACAATGTTAGCTTCTTATTTACTGAACTGTTGTATAAAATCACATTTGCACTCGTGTTATTCGGACATAAGCGAAACTGTACAGAGGACATAGCATAACATGAATAAAATATAATTTTTCCAAAATTGTATTTTTCCATTTTTTTTCTAATGCTCTAAACAATGTAATGACATGAAACAAATACTAACTTCACAAAGCTTTTTTTCTGGTACTCAGGAGGATATATGTATGTGTATATATTATTTATAAATATTAATACAATATATTGTATAATGTATTGATGTATTTAAAATTTTAATTTAAAAATATTTGCCAAACATTATTTTTGAAATGTGATAAATGTTTTTAAATATTTATTTTAAATTATTAAAATATATTAAATCTAAGAATAATAGAATATATCATAATATTTAATTGTATTTATAAATATTTCTGTAAAAGTGTTTGCAAATAAAAAAAAACATAAAAATGTTTAAATATTTATATTTAGCATGTTAAAAGTTTACTAAAACTTTATGATAAAATATATATTTTTATTTTTAACATTTATTTTAAATGTATAATATATACATATTATTTACCATAATTTATAATATTAATATTTATCATCATTTATTTATAAATGCTTCCCTTCATATATTAAATATTGTTTATTATTTAAAAATAATGCAAATATAATACACTGTATAATATCAATATACTGTATATTTAAAAAGTGATTTTGAAAATATTGTTTTAATTTAAAATAATATTATTTATTAAAAATAAATATTAATCAAAAATGCATATATTATTAAATATTTTGAAATGACCTTTGCTCTCTTTCCTTAACCTCTCCCTGTATGTACTCTGAACAATGCCTGAATCTTTGTATTACGAGCACTCCCTGTCTGTTTGCCTCTTTATAATGTATCGCTTATTGTATTCCTCAATTGTAAGTAGCTTTGGATAAAAGCGTCTGCTAAATGAATAAATGTATATATTTATATAATATAATCTATTTTTATTTGTAACATTTATTTTAAATGGTGTACCTAAACACTGACTGTTTTCAGACAGGTTTTCTAAAGGTTCCTCCATCAGTTTAGAGTCAGACTCCTGCAGTCTCTCCCTCAAGACGACACATGAATCTGGTCTTTCTGGACGCAGATGAACTGATCTTTCACTACTATTTTGGCTTTTGGGCTTCATTCCTGTACAATCCCCCGGGGGTTGATACTCCACTCATATTGCCAGGTTCATGCTGATTTTATTAATAGAGTCTCATCCCATATCTGGTGTGTGTATCGGGATCGCTGCACAATCTGAAGTATCTGTCTAATGATATCACTGTCGTTCAGTTGGCTTGTACACACATGTGCATCTGAGTGACAATCATATTGACTTACAACATGTGACCTGTGCTTATTTTGATTTACATTACTGACTTAGATTACATCAACATGCAATTAGTAAATGTCAGTGTTCATTTGTTCTTCACTTTATCATGAATTTTATTAATGTTATTTCTCATTACAATAATATTAAAGACTGACTGTGTTTGTATTATTTATCTGAAGTGTTTTGTTATTGCTACATTTTTTTTTCTATCGGAAATTGTTTTAAAATGCCCAAATTTATTAAAAACAATATTTTGTGTATAGGCATTTTTAAATCATAATATCAGATATTTATGCATTTATGTTTATATTTATTTATTTATTTATTAAACATCTTTAACATTTCAACCACAAATTATGTGTTGTGTTTGATAAATATTTTAAAATATTACATTTTTCAATATTTAAAACATATAATATATGTTTGGCTCCTTTGTTTTGATTTCTAAATTCATAGACAGCAGTTTCATTTTACCTTGTATTTTTTACTTCAATATTTGTGACATTTCATCTTTCTCTCACAAACACACGCACGCACGCACACTCACACGTTTGTTTCTGTGAAATAGGCCCTTTCACACCGCAGGAACCTTTTCATAGTACCCGAACTAATTGTGGAACTACCCACTTTTTGGCGTGTTCGCACCGCGGGAACTAGGAACTTTTAGTTCCCGGAACTCCGTTTGGAGGAACTAAATTAGCTCCTACTTCAGAGTAGCGTCTAAAACAGTTCCGTAGGAACTATCGTGACGTAAGTGTGCGCTGATTGGCTAAACGCATATGAAAACACCCTCACCCGCCATGATTTAAAACGCCGTGTAAACACATACTGTGTAAACATTGTATCAACTTATATTTCGGAAGAATGGATGTAAATAAAGTTTACAAAACAAAAGATGTGTGCTGATAATCACCTTGTTGCAGAACATAATGATGAGATTGAATGACGATGAAAAAATTGCGACGTCTTTAATCCCAAAAAGGTATTTTTAACCAAAATAAGAGAAACGTAAGTTAGTATGTATGTAATTAATGTAGTATATATGGCGTATGCAGTCATAAAAAAGCACGGACAGACAAAAATAGTGTACCATTTAAAAATTATTTATTGAACAAAACGCATACACTAACGTTACTGCTTTGGTTTCTTAGTCCTCCTTTCCGATCTTTCAATTGCTTGAGGTATACGTCGACATTCCATGTCCATTATTGTGAAACACAGCTCCGATCACAGCGTCCTCATTGTTGTTAACGTCGTTGTTCTTCTTTATTTTCGTTATTGAACGCCGCGCAGAAATGACGTCGATGTCGACCGGCTTACGTCACTTCCTAGTAACGTTACCCACTGTCGGTGCGAATGAAACCCTTTAAATAGTACTGGGAAATAGTTCGCGCAAAATCGTCCCAGTACTTAAGTACTGTACTTTTAGTTCTGGAACTAAAGCGGTGCGAAAGGGGATAATAATTGTGGGGACTTTCCATAGACTTGTATTATTTTTATACTGACCTAACGATATTTTTTATCCCCTAACCCTAAACCTACGCCTTACAGAAAACCTGTTTGCATTGTTACACTTTCAGATAAACATCATTTACTATTTTTTTTTTTTTTAAATTCCTTCGTGTGGACCGTAGGCCTGTCCCCACAATGTCAAAAAATGTCAGGTTTTACTATCCTTGTGGGGACATAAACAAGTACACACACACACACAGTTTCAAGATTTTTGGTCATGATGTAAATCATATTTTCTACAATGTGATACAAAATATTTTCCACAATAATAAGCCTATTGTCTATGCCTATTTAACTTTTAAAAGTGTTTTTATTTTATAACAAACACACTAGTCTAGTTCCTCGCTAGTCACAGAATCCCTGTTAATGTACACCGGGAAATCCAGCCGCGAGCCGCAGGACCTCGTGGCGCAACGGTAGCGCGTCTGACTCCAGATCAGAAGGTTGCGTGTTCAAATCACGTCGGGGTCAAAACTTTCATCTTTGCCCCCCAAGCTTATGAAGTAGTTAAATTAATAGCACACACTATTCCGAGTATTATTATGAAATTCCATCACATGTTGGCAGTAGACCTACATCATAATAATAATAATTATGCTATTCTATAAGAATTCTAACATTCAAATATTGAAATGGTAGGCCTAGTTGATCTTTGACAGGGTATTACATATTTATTCTATTGGAAAATGTTTTACAATGCCAAAATGACATGCAGAATGTAGACATTAATATAAAATGTAGACATTTTCACCATACATTATGTATTGTTAGGCAGGGTGCAGAGACCTTTGGAGGGGCAGGTGCTCACAGTATAAAAGCGGCACATGGAGCACGCTTTTAATAGCGCTGTGCTGCTTGCTGATATGTGTATCGAAGTGGATGCTTCTGTACTGATACAGCAGCTAATGCCATGACGCAGGTTTGAAGAAGAAACCCAGAACAGAAAAGACCATTTTAAGTTTAAATGTTAAAGACATTTTTTGCACCTCTTAACTACTCTGGAATGATATTATTATTATTATAGTTGTTATTGTGTTTACAGGGTATGGTGGTTTTGCTGTTGTAAACACTACTGTTGTTGTTGTAGAAAAAAAATATTCCTGTCTTATTTAAAATAGAATTCTATTCTAATCCTGTACTGAATTTATACATTTTTTTTTAATGATAATGATTATAAAAACAGGATTGATAAATATAATTCGGAGGACGAATAATAATAAAAAAAACTATACTGAGAAAATCAGTATAAGCCTGTGTTACCAGTGTTGTGATAATTATTTTTAAGGCACTCTACGTTTTTTTTATATAAAAAACGTTTATATATTATATACTGTAATAATAGTTCAAAGTATGAATAGTTTTTAGTCAGATAACATTAAAAAAACAAGGCACCTCGAAGCGCTTTAAACTTTTCCCAATTAAACCGCAAGAACAAAAGAGAACAAGCACCTTTGTTTGAATTGCTGTGTGTAGAACTACGTTAGCTGCATTTTTAATATTAATTTTAATAAATGTAGATTCGTCCCCGGCACTTTATTCAAGCTCGAGCAGGTGTTTTCACATAGAGGTTTCTAGATTTAAATTAAAGAGACATGACCTGACGTTTTATTCGTATCCAAAATGAGGAGATATGAATATCAGGAGAGCTGGACACTCTCGTGCAGTGCATGTTTCATACTCGAAGCCCGAGGACGCTCTCGCGCAGAAACGATTGACGTGCATATGAACAAACTCACGCGGCTATCGCTGTAGCTGAGCTGAATACTGATGAAACGTGAAGACAATAAAAGATTGCGAAAATATATGGTTTATGAGTGTTTTTCCAAGCTATCTTCAGGTAATTAATAAATAAACTATATGAAAAATGCAGTACTCATTAACATATAATTTAGTATAGAAACTATAAAATATATTTCCTGAATTATTCTGTGATAAAATGGGAAAAGGGTGTTTGTAGTAGCCTTTATAAAGCAATCATAAAATTGTCATTAGGAAAACATTGAACAAAGATATTGTAGCCCCTTGCTGCAGCTAACCGTGCTTCCACAGGCTACACACAGCAATATAACAGCTGTGCATGATCTGTTCACACTGTTCTCGTCAAATGATAATAATTCAATAATATAATATAAGTTTACAAGCACACGCTCCGCGGAGAACTCCACTTACCGCAGCCGCGGACGTTATTGAAGGCATCCTGAAGGCAAGTGAGGGATCTTCCCGGATGAGATCCTCAGGTGAAAGGTCATCATGTGGATAATTTAATTTACCGCTAAACTATTATTAATTTATTTAACTAATAGTTAGACTGGGCAGGCCTTCACAAAAGGGCGTTTAATCACAAAAAAAAAAAAAAATTGCCTTGACAAAAGGGCACTTTGGGCATCAAGGGGAAAAGGGGCAGGTGCTCAAGCACCCACCGACCCCCCCTCTGCACGTGCCTGTTGTTAGGCAATATATATATATATATTATATATATATATTATAATATATAATATTTTCATAGTTGAAATTAGGTCTATATTAATTTCAGTTATATAATTTATTGCCTAACTCAATCCGAGCTGAGTCCTCATCCATCTTCAAGAATCAGCTAAAAACACATCTCTTCCATCTATATCTGACCCTGTAACTCTAGCACTCTCGATTCTAATTCTGTTTCTTTTTTATTCTATCTAGTTGTTTTCTTTATATAAAAACTAATTAAACCACTCGCTGTGTACTGTTAGGCTAACCGAGGCTTGTCATAGAGCTTACATATTGTTTATCTGTTATTGGTTGTGATTGCTTCTATTGTCCTCATCTGTAAGTCGCTTTGGATAAATGCTATATAACTAAATATAAATGTAAATATTAGAATAATGATTTGCTTTCTAACATGAACAGCACTTTATACATTAACGCAAATATTTTTGTGTATAAAAATATAATTAAACAATTATTTTACAGAATTCTATATAATTAATTAATCAATATTAATATCTTATACGATTGTATCATACTATAAATGCATCATTCATTCATTCATTCGATTATTAAATACTTAGGCTATATATTACTTCATTTTATTTACAATGTTTGAACATTAAATCAGATTTCCTGACTTACATGTACAGATCAGTAGATGGCACTGCAGCACAATAAATGCACGAGCTCTTTCTGAAGCTGAACCTCCGCATCAGCCTGAAGAACATCATCTGCGTCCTGAGGTCTGATCCTGACACGAGACAGCACTAGCAGAGTGAAACACTACAGGATCATTCCTGAGGTCTGATCCTGACACGAGACAGCACTAGCTGTGAAACACTACAGGATCATTCCTGAGGTCTGAACCTGACACGAGACAGCACTAGCTGTGAAACACTACAGGATCATTCCTGAGGTCTGAACCTGACACGAGACAGCACTAGCAGAGTGAAACACTACAGGATCATTCCTGAGGTCTGAACCTGACACGAGACAGCACTAGCAGAGTGAAGCACTACTGGATCATTCCTGAGGTCTGATCCTGACACGGTTATATTAACAGACAGCACTAGCAGAGTGAAGCACTACACGATCATTCCTGGGTCTGAAGTGCAGGACCTCGTGGCGCGACGGTAGCACGTCTGACTCCAAATCAGAAGGTTGCGTGTTCAAATCACGTCGGGGTCAAATGTTTATTCTTCACATTTAAATTAATAGACATTTCTTTATCAAATAAAACAATAACTGCAGAAAACGTAAATCAGATCTAAATCTGAACAAATCTTACCTTCATACAAGTGTGGGACAGTTCATGTTTATATTAAAGGTGCTGTGTGTCAGTTTTTGACACTTATAAAGCCAAAAGATAACATAATATGTTTGTAGATATTTAGAAAACATGTCATGTTTACATAGCTGTTTCTCTGAGAATTAATGCTATAACCAGTAATTCTACTCTGAAATGTGCCTTTGTTTCTGCAGTACTCATTTCAACCGCTAGCTGTCAGTCTTACATACATATTCAATATTCAGAGAATATGTATTGACAGTTGATCCTGCGGTGCCAGAGAGGTATTTTACAGTAACAACAGCGTTTTGGGTCTAGTTTTTTTTTCGTTCATTGGATCTAAAAAAAAAAGTAATAAATAAAGTAAGAGAAAATACAGAGACAATGAAAAATACATTGTAAACTTACAAAAACATATACATCAAGTACAGAGTGTTGTATTAAGACACTTCTTTCATCCAAGCCAAGTCCAACAAGCCCACCTTCAATCTTTTGGATTTAGAGGTCCCTAAATAATCAATAAAGGATTCCAGATCCTGTAAAATAGAAAAGGTTTGTCCTTCAAGGCTGCAGAGAAAGCCTCAAATGGAATAATACTTAAAACTGTATGCAGCCATTAAAATACATTTCTGAGCCGAGTAAATCAAAATATGAAGAAGGTCTCTGTTCTGAAGTCCTAAGAGAATCTCATCAGTTAGACTCAGTAAGAAGCTCCTTGCTCCAAGCCGAAGAAGACACTTAAAAATTGAGTCCAACTGTAAACGATCAAGTCTCAGAACTGCTGTATAGAAGGACAACTCCACAGGCAATGATAAAATGTCCCAGTGGCAGATTTACGTTTGATACATAGAGCTGACAGATTTGGGTTCATTTGATGTCTTACCTCAGGCGTAACAAATACACTGTGCAGAATTTGAAATGGTCTCTCCCAAGCGGAATTAGTGGCTAAAACAGAAACAGGATTGCTACATATCTCATTCCAAGAATCAGTTTCACTTGCACGGTCTTGTCCTTAAGGGTGTCAAGTTTATCTGCCTTAAGACCACAAAGTATATTATAAACCCGTCTTGTGATGAACTTAACCTGCTTATCAACTGCTAGAAGAGATTCAATGAGTGAGACACCAAATCCTGCAGGGAATTCTCTTAATTTAGTCAAAATAATATTCTGAACTTGCAGAAATATAAAGAAATCCAGATTAGTTATCCCAAATTTGTTCTTAACCTGTTGGAATGTGAGAATAGAATCATCCTGGATAAAATCCCCCACACTCGGACCCTTATCATTCAGTCTGCAAGACCTCCCCGAAGGCCAAGATTATCATGAAGAGGGGTTAACAGAGAAAGATGATTACCGCAACCTTCTAGCTTCCTAATTTACCGCCAATTATTCAGCATATTCTTTAAGATAATATGACCTCTGACCAAAGCAGAAACTTTTGCTGGGGACATATACAGTAAATTATGCAGAACAGCTCATCGTTTAATGAATCGACAGCCTATTGGCCAATCTTCAACATGTTTTACACTAAACAATCCTTTTGGATTGAACTATTTTTAGAGTTTACCACAAAAAAAATGCTGTTTTATAAGAGAAGTCACTGACTTTTTGCGACAGGTGGCATTCAGTTTACGGCACTTCCCATTCATTCCTATGTATCCGTTAACGGCGATTGAGTGTCGCACAACTCAATTCAGTGACGTCAAGGCTGTAATATGATTGGTTATAAAGGGACACGTGATCCAAGTTAGTCGTTATGCTTTCTCCAATAGTAAGTCTGGCAATACTTCCATAGAACTGCAGCACAAGCCTGACATCTTATCATCTGTTGCACACCATTGTTATTTAAAACACATCTAACAAGAAGAAAATCAAAGATATGTGAACAAACCGCAAGTTTTGGGCACTTTCGGTCCATGCACATCATCGCCCGCAACAGCTGGACAGCACATGTATCGTGGCAGTGATAATTAAAGCTCAAATTCAGTTGACACCTGAATGATGATGCATGCTATGACAATCAGATACACATAGAATAGAGGCACCTAGAATTGGACATTTAAGCCATGTTTGTTGTCTGAATAAAATAATGATTAAACATGCACCTGCACACCAAAAAAAACTTAAAAACGTGATTTTTTTTTTTATGGCAAATAAAACGTACGTCACAGCCTCTGGTGACTTTAATTTAATTTATTTCGACATCCATTCTGACTGATTTGGTTTAAGGAAAGCAAACGTGATATTATAGCCTATAAGGTACTTTGAATCTTTATGTGGATGGAATAGCCTATAGAGATCAAAACTACATTTAGTTTTTTAGTTTTTAAATACTACACCATATAAACCGCATATTTAAATGTGTTATACATAAAGTTTTTGTTCATATGTGCATGCCTTTTCTTGGATTGAAATTTGTAGAGGCTAAAATATATTTTTAAATGCCTTAAAATCATATTTATATTTTTAAAACAGAATTTTAAATGATATTTTTTTTTAATAGCTAATGGCCTTTAAAAGCCTTTTTATTTTCCATTTTGAGATACCAGATGGGACAAAAACTGCTTTGAAATGAGTGTTGATGCTGCCTTTATGTTTTAGGTTTAGTGAAGCTGAAGTGTAAGGTGTGTGTGTGTGTGTGTGTGTGTGAGGCTGTGGAGCAGGTGATTCTCGTGTCCTTGACTCTCTCCATCTCTCACTCTCACACATGTTCTCCTCTCAGCACCTGATGTCAAAGGCAGGTGTCATTGTATTACACAGCGAACACAAGCACGCTAGCCATGTGCTAGAGATTGACCTGGTTTAGACTGGCACAGCTATACATTGGCGAGGGCAAGATCTATTGCTTCAAACACTCCATATACTGCAAGAGAAGCATCGCATCCATAGCACTGTCGATGGGTCTAATGATTCATATTAATGTGTTGTCTTGTATATAAAGTGCTTGAATTAGTTCATGCCACAACATCGGAATTCAACTCACAAATTACTTGTTTGATAGTCTGAAAAATGTTTGTAAATTGAATGTACTCCAAACATCTGAGAGGAGAGTTTCTGGTAGGTGGACTCATGATTTGAGGTTAAAATCTTTCTGGGGAAAAATAGAAGCGAAAGCAATATAATGATTATATATCTATATATCTTATATATTATTAATATAGATTATATATCTATAATATGTCTAATAATAATAATCTATTAATATGTCTATATATCTATATAATTTTCATTATTTAGTAATTTGTTTATTTTATTTAGTAATAATAATAACAAATAATTCAAAATGAAAAATAATTCAAAATTCTCATTACTAAATAACAATATAAACATTGCTCAATTAAAACAAAACAAGAAAAACTAGGCCTACTATTGTAATATTTCAATGAAAAATAATAATGATGATGATTATTGTGTTTAATATTATTATTAAATTGTATTATTATTCTTCAGTATTATTATTATTATTACTAAATAAATATATCAATTTACAAAAAAACAATATTAGTATTGTAATATAAAATATTAATTTTGTAATATTTCACTGTATTATTTAGTAATAACAACAGTATTATTAAATAAAATACAAACCAATAAAATATTATTTTTACTGTAAAAAAAATAGTTTTGATATAATTCTACATTAATGTAAAACTGTAAAATGTAAAAAAATACAGTACTAATAATACCCAATACTGTCTTAAATAAAATCATAATGTAAAATAAATAATGATGAAGCTCAACAAAACTGATGTTTATTATAAGATCATATTGTGTTTCTTCACTGTTGAGTGAGTGATAGTGTTTGAACAGCTGCAGGATCAGTTCAGTCACTGTGACTCTGACTGACCGAGGTTTTTGTACGACTCTTTATCACTGTGTGAACACATCACCACTGCTGTGGTAACTCTGACAGTAATAATGTCCAGCATCTTCAGTCTGGACTGCACTGATGGTCAGAGTGAAATCACTGTTAGATCCACTGCCACTGAATCTAGATGGAGTTCCTGACTGAAGGGTGCTTGCTCTATAAATCAGGAGTTTAGGAGCTTCTCCAGGTTTCTGTAGGTACCAGGCTAAGCGCTGACCCAAACTATCCCTGTACACATCTCTGCTGGTTCTACAGTTGATTCTGACTGTTTCTTCTGGTTGAGCTGCTGTCGTTGAGGGACTCTGAGTGACGGTGATCTGTCCTCTACACTCTGAAACACAACAAGAAGAAAATCAACTCAAAACTTTGACAATATACTTGAAGAAATGAATTGATATCAAACTTGTGCTCCACAAACCTTGAGCAAACGCTGTGAGAGTCCAGATGAAGATGATGATGAAGGTCATGTTGATGAAGATTGTTGTGTGTGTCAGTGATGAAGTGTTAAACTCACAGCACTATAAACACTCTCAGAGCACTGAAGCATCTGATCAATATGCAAACACACTCCACATCATTTACCTGAAGACAGTCGCTCATTAACAGACACAAAATACAATTACTGAAGTGATAACAGAGAAAAAAGTTAATCATTTTCATAATATTTGATCTTCTAATAGGCACACTGTTATAAATTTGATCAGATCATTCAGTTCTGAATAAATCTACACCAACTTTAGTATATTAAACTGACTCTCTTCTGCGAGACTTTGAGAATATTTTTACTGTATTTGGATCAAAACATCACTGTTAATCACCGAATCAACTGAGTTTGATTGTGAGTCACTTCACATGATATAAAACAGGTTCACTCTTTATAAATCTTCATGAAATAAATATAAATAAATATGGTGATATGCATATGTTGTTTTTTGATGGTGAACAGCACCTGTTGAGTAATCTGATTTTTAATTTTAAAATGATTTTTTATGTCATTGTTAATTCTTCATGCATAGATATTTATATAAATTATATTTATTATCATCTGCTCTGAAATTGAGAAATGTGTTTATATGATACTGTTAATTTCTAAATTATGAGGGATGAACTTAATAAATCAATGGACTTATTAAACTAATCAAGCAGGACATATTTATGATGCTGATCTTGCAGTTTAGAAAGAAGAATGAGGATAAATCATAAATGCAGAAACTCAAAAATATAGCGAAGGATGGAAAAATATCCACTGAAGTGAAGATCAAAAATGACTGAAAAAATGACTGAAAATAACAGGAGATAAAAATCATAAATCAAAAATAAATGATGAAGCTCAACAAAACTGATGTTTATTATAAGATCATAATGTGTTGTTGAGTGAGTGATGTTTGAGCAGCTGCAGGATCAGTTCAGTCACTGTGACTCTGACTGACGGAGGTTTTTGTACGACTCTTTATCACTGTGTGAACACATAACCACTGTGGTAACTCTGACAGTAATAATGTCCAGCATCTTCAGTCTGGACTCCACTGATGGTCAGAGTGAAATCAGTCCCACCAGATCTTCCACTCCCACTGAATCGACTGGAACTGCTACCATAGCGATCATTTACTCCAGTAATGATGAGTTTAGGAGTTTCTCCAGGTTTCTGCTGATACCAAGCTAAACCCCAGCTATATATTCCAGGATTAGTTTTACACTCTATAGTGGCGTCTTGTCCTTCAGAAACAGTCAGAACTTCAGGCTGAGTCACAGTGATTCCTCTGGATGCTGCTGACAACAACATTATATGTGTTTCATCAAATTAAATTAACATTAAAGAGTCAGAAATGAGCATCTTTCTCTTCTGTTACCTGGAATAAAAGCTGTCAGAATCCAGATGAAGCTGCTGAAGAGATTCATTGTGTTTGTTGGTTTTGTACCGTGGTAAACAGCAGTGTGTTATAAAGTGTTTGAGTCTGAACGCTATAAACACTCGGAGCGCTGAAGCATGTGTCGATGCAAAGTGACTCTCTGTGAAAAACCCTCCTGGAGCAAAACAGACATGAAAAACCCACATGCAGAAGAAAACTGAGCCTGTAAATGTGTTTTAGTCTCATGATCCAATTGTGTGTGTTTTTACTTCAAGTTTATATATCATTTATTTATCATTCTGTGTGAGTCTCTGGTTCAGACTACAGTCTTTCTGATGATTCAGTGACAGAAGTTTATCACTGAGTTTGTGTTTATTTGAGTGTGACGGAGGTTTTTGTACGACTCTTTCACTAGAATGAAGCACTGTGGTGGACTTTTGGTGGAGGAACTAAACTGACGATCAGAATTAAGTCTTTCTTAAATTATTTAATATGAATATAATTTGTGTGTTTTAAAAGGAGGTATAGGGTTATTTAAGAACATTTGGGAACAATATTCTTAATTTATTACAAAAAATATTACTAAGAATATTTACTTACATTTAACATCTTATTTATTGTCAAATTGAATTCTGTTTTATTGACTTATTTCACCAGTTTGTGTATTTAATTATCAAATTTTGTGTGCTATATTATGTGTAAGTCATATTTGGTTTGTTCCATATCTTTTCCATTTCAAGCCATAGTTCATATTTGTACTTATTGTTTTAAATGAGTAATTTCACTCCTAATGTATGCTAACATTTCAATATATTTTAATTAATGGCAATTTTTATGATCTTTCCATTATTTCCTAATATATTTCAGTTTGTGCATGACACAAAATCTTAACGTAGACAAAATATAATTTCATTGCTGTCATCATGAGTCAAAAATTTATTCAGTTGTTAAAATTCTTAAAATAAAATTATTTAAACTATTAAGTTTACTTATAATTATGTTTATGAGAATGAACATGTCCTGAATGATAACTGTTTTCAAATTAATAATATATTGAAGTAACCAATTATAAAAATATCACAATAAAATGATCAGAGATATTTTATTAAATCAGTTTAAAAATTGTACTTATTTCAGAAAGTAACAAATCAGCACATATATTGTCATGTTTGATTCAGAAAAGTGATATATTTGTGCATACAGTATAAAGTATCTTATACTTGATACACTGTAAAAATAAATATGTAAAATATACAGTAAAAATGGAATGTTATGTGAATGCTACACTTCTTCCTTTTCACTTTTTTTTTTACAACAATGTAATTGTAAAATTACATGAAATATCCAGTTAGATTTGTTCACTGAATACAGTGAAAGAACTTACAGTTAACTGATTAACAGGTTTTTACCGTATCATTTTTACAGTCTTCTAACATTAAAATAATAAACAACATTTCTTAATAGTAAATATTTATTCAGCTAATGGAGAATATTTTCAAACTTAATTCAGGATATTTATATGTTATATGAATGAGTAAAGATGAAGTGATTATCACGTCTGCTCCACTGAAGATTGTAGCTGCAGATGTGAAGAAGTGAGTTTTGTGTGTGTTTGTGTGTTTCAGCTGGTCCCGCAGTGAAGCCCTCCGTGTCTCTGCTGCCTCCCTCTTCTCTGCAGATCTCTGGAGACTCAGCCGCACTGCTCTGTCTGCTCAGCTCTTACTCTCCACAGGGGGCGCAGGTGAGCTGGACGCTGGACGGGTCAGAGGTCACTGAGGGGGTTCAGACCAGCGCAGAGAGCGAGCGGGACGGACGCTACAGCCGCAGCAGCGTCCTGAGCCTCAGCAAAGCACGCTGGGAAGACGCAGAGCGCTTCGTCTGCAGAGTAACACATGACGGAGCTGCTCAAGAGACCTCGTTCCTCAAGAGCTCCGAGTGCTGATGTTTCTCCAGTGAAGAGCAGCAGGATTCACAGCAGTCACGTGATTTACAGCTCAATACTCAAGCAGTCTTTCAATCTGCTGCCATTGCTGTTCATTCAATAAAGCTTCTGAACGCCTTACATTTGTGTTCGACTGCATCATTGATCAGTGTGTCCTTCCTTCACTAAAGTTTCAGCTGCTGTTGATGGATTGTAATAGTTGAGAGCAGCTGCGTTTAGCAGTAAATGTGAACTGAAGCTCTTGGGGTTTGAACATGGTCTCTGGAGACGGAGCTGCTCTATTCTGAGACGATCAGAATCACTAAAGCTGTCAATGCAAATCTGATTTACACCTCAAACTCACAGTTTCACTGTTTGATCGGTTCAACACTCTGAACTGAACAGTTTCACTTCTGCTCATGCAGTGATGAGACAGTTATGAAGTCTGAGTGGTAGTTTCATAAGGCACATTTATCAGTATGATTGTAGTACAATCTACAATATCAAAACACAAAAACTACCAAACTGTAACAGAGAAAACATTTGTGTGTTTTTGGATTGATTTGATATCAGTTCATCTCAAAACCAGAGCATAATTGAGTCAAACCCGTCTGCCACAGGACAGATCACAGTTTAAAGCCCTAAACACACTGCACGATTTTTGGCTGTCCCAGACGAAAGATTGGCATCGTGAAACAATCTGTGATTTCTGTGATCGTGGCTCCTAATTGCTGGTCCTGTGTCATACAGTGAGAGAGGTTCAAAAGACGGCCGTCGTCACGGTCTTGCAATCAAAGATAGTCTGTGATACAGCATGATCATCGCACAGTGTGTTTGCTGTTACGATCCACATTTACTGACCAACCAATAAAAATGTGACATGAAATCAAAGCGACATGGTGCTAAAACATAAAACTGCTTATAGCTCAAGCTCGTATCCCTTCCTCTTTCGCCGCTTCCACTTTTTTTCAACACACATAAAAACTACAACTGCTAAAGAGATTTATCATGCTCTTTGTTTACCACTAGTGCATGCTGACGACGTTTTATTCTTCTATAGAAACGTGCGTCGTAGTGTACGAGTCAATAGGTGTCAACATCGTACAGTCTACACACATCGTAGCCAAGTTTATTAGATCCATGTCGCACAGTGTGACATGCAGTGATCTTATAGCTAAAATCGTGCAATGTGTTTTGGGCTTAATAGAGCTGATTTGACTCCTAACTCAGTTTTGAGCTCATGTGTAGTTGCTGTGTTTGTCTCTGTGTGTCAGTAGTGAGTGATAGTGTTTGAGTAGCTGCAGGATCAGTTCAGTCACTGTGACTCTGACTGACAGAGGTTTTTGTACGACTCTTTATCACTGTGTGAACACATTACCACTGTGTCTACTCTGACAGTAATAATGTCCAGCATCTTCAGTCTGGACTCCACTGATGGTCAGAGTGAAATCACTGTTAGATCCACTGCCACTGAATCTAGATGGAGTTCCTGACTGAAGCTTTTTTACATAACGAATCAGGAGTTTGGGAGCTTCTCCAGGTTTCTGTAAGTACCAGAATAAATAATCATCCCCATCACTATCCCTGTACACATCTGTGCTGGTTTTACAGCTGATTTTGACTGTTTCTTCTGGTCGAGCTGCTGTCGTTGAGGGACTCTGAGTGACGCTGATCTGTCCTCTACACTCTGAAACACAACAAGAAGAAAATCAACTCAAAACTTTACATTTATGCATTTAACAGATGCTTTTATCCAAAGCGACTTACAGTGCATTCAGGCTATACATGTTTTTTCATCACTATGTGTGTTCCCTGGGAATCAAACCCACAACCTTTTGCGCTGCTAACGCAATGCTCTACCACTGAGCCACAGGAACACGTTGATAATATACTTGAAGAAATGAATTGATATCAAACTTGTGCTCCACAAACCTTGAGCAAACGCTGTGAGAGTCCAGATGAAGATGATGATGAAGGTCATGTTGATGAAGATTGTTGTGTGTGTCAGTGATGAAGTGTTAAACTCACAGCACTATAAACACTCTCAGAGCACTGAAGCATCTGATCAATATGCAAACACACTCCACATCATTTACCTGAAGACAGTCGCTCAATAACAGACACAAAATACAATTACTGAAATATAAAAAATGTCAATTTGTTTTCATAATATTATATCCTCTAATAGCCAATCCGTTATAAATTTATTAGATCATTCACTTTTGAATACATCTACAAGACAAACATCAGTATATGATCCTGACTCTCTCCTGTGAGACTTTGAGAATATTTTTGACTGTAGTTGGATTTAAACATGACTGTTAATTCATAAATTTTATGCCAAATCCATGGATATTTCTGCAGGTTTTTAACAGACATTAGGATCATCACACGTGTCTCTGACAATTACTGAATCAAGAGTCGTGTCACATGATATAAAAAATGTCTTTCATAAATTCAGGTTCATGCTTTAGTAATAACAGACTGCATAAAGCAGATGAAGTAAATGCAGGTAGTTTGTGCTGTGAGTGGATGTGTTTGTTGGAGACTCAGTTGATGTGTGTTTGTTCAGTTAGTGAAGCGTTCAGGAGGTTTTTGTTCAGCTGATCTATTAGTTTGTATCACTGTGGGTCACTTTCGGCAGCGGCACCAAACTGGATGTTGGCAGTAAGTAAATCATCATTTAATATTATTAATACAACAACTGACTGTTAAATACTTTCTTGCTCTATAGAAAGGATGTGTGTTTTCGCTTATTTATATATTTTAATTTTATATTTTAGTTCACATTGAATGTTTGGCAATCAGCCTTGTAATGATGGTTTTCATTGTCTTGGCATCTATCAACTATAATCATATCTGTTATTTCTTAATAACTTGATTTAATGAGTTTTCAGAGCTTCAGCTCTTTTTTCTTCATTAATAACTAAATTCTAAATGTTAAAAAGATGCACTGAAATCAAATACGTTAGTCTGTCATTGTGGCATGCTTTGATTTTTAAAATTAAAAATCAAATTCAACTTAAATTTTCAGATTAGTGTGTTGATTTTTAAGTAAAGGCTGCAGATAATTTAAAACTGGAAATAATGGTTGCTTAATTGTATTTTTGTTAATATTTGATTTGTTAATAATTTATAGTAAACATGCCAGACAAATGCTATATTTTGACTTTTTTTTCATAAAATTTTGTACCCAATTTTCTCTTGCTGTCATCAAAAATTGTAATGAATTCCTGAAGTTATTGTGCTTATTCATATCTGATCTTTGATGCTTTTAATCAAAGTGATTAATATTGAGGTTGATAATGAAAATGAGTCTTTAAATCAATATATTTCACCAAACTTTCATTGCTTTGCTGATCACAGGCTTTATAAAAATTAATTCAGGTGACTTGTAGTTTAATGTTGCTAAAATAACTAATAAAACTATCACTGTATTAATTGTTCCTATATTTTTCTGAACCTGAAAGGAGAGAAACGCTTTCTTCTTGACTGAGTTGACTGTTGTGTGTTTGTCAGGCGTCACTCGTCCTAAAGTGAGCGTCCTGCCTCCCTCCAGTGCAGAGATCTCCTCAAAGAAGACAGCGACACTGGTGTGTGTGGCCAGCAAGGGCTTCCCGTCAGACTGGAGCCTGAGCTGGAAGGTGGACGGGAGCAGCAGGTCTCAGGAGAGCAGCGCTGGGCTCCTGGAGAAGGACGGTCTGTACAGCTGGAGCAGCAGCCTGACTCTCTCTGAGCAGGAGTGGATGGAGAGCGTCTCAGTGAGCTGTGAGGCCACACGGAGCGGTCAGCCTGCGCTCACTGGACACGTGATGAGACAGCAGTGTTCAGAGTAGATCTGCTGCTCTTCTCACTCATGTCTCACATGGAGACTAACAGCACATGAGTGACTCCTTCATTCTCCACATCCAGCTTCAGTCGCTCTCATCTGCAGCTGCTCTGCTTTGTGTGCTTCATACAAGACTATATGTGTGCTTTATCATTCAGATGTGATGGTTTTATTCAAATTCAATAAATAAAATAGTAACTTTACCTATTTGTGATGCGTGTCATGTTCTTTTCCGGTCTTTAATTTTATAAATAAACTTCGCTCAATGAAGCATGAAAACACCTGCAGATTCATGATGAAACAAGATCATGCAGCCAAATTATGAACCTCACAGACATAATGATAGATAAATGTAATTGTTTTGAAGATTAACATACATGACAGACACATCTCTCACTGTTCTGATGTTTAATAGTGATTTGAAGTGCTTCTGGTATTACAGGAACATCTAACTCCTCTGAGGACGATGAAGATCTGCTCTTTTTGGAGAGGAACACAGTCACTCCACCTGATGATGCAAATGAGTTTAACTCAGACTCTTTATTCTGTGAATTGAGTCAGTTTGACTAACAGAGAGACAAGGTTTGCTCATATTCATCAGTTCACAGGCTGATCAGATCATGTTATCATCAGATATTGGTTTGTACTTTCTTATGTTTTGTGGATAAGTTGATTAAAGTTCAGTGAAATCTGTACAGAATCACTCATATTGGCAGAGGTCAGAGGTCACGTCAAGCTGGAGCTGTGATAGTGCTTGTATCTGAAGACTCTGTAGACACAATCATGATTTTTACACAATAAATTGTCATTTAATGAATCTGTGAAGCCTCTAGCATCACACCTCTGTCTCTAGTTACACATTTCTGTGCCTTTATTGCCTCTTCATTTGAGTTTTTCTCATTGTGTTTTCTTCTGTTATTAATGTTATGACCCTGTCTAGGGTAAGGCCGCAGCATAAACTGAAATCGACAATCAAAGATCCTTTATACATTTATTTACAGAACCACAAGTAAAAGAACAACTTCAGGGGTGAGCAACAAGTGCACTTAAGTATACTTTTATAAAGTGTACTTATTGCAGAAATAATATACTTTAAAAGAACACAAATAAGTGCAAATTAAATATGCTATTTTCGACATGTAAATACATCGTATTTGTAATTAACTTCAAATGTATCACATTTTAAAGTGATATTAAATGCAATTAGTTGAACTTTTGAGTGATTTTTTTAAATCACTTAAGTAGGACTTTTTAGTACATCTTTATATGTACTTTCATAATTGCTTCTAGTGTTTTTAAAATATGGTTAAGTGTACTACTAATGTACTAACAAGCAATTAATGTTAACTAAAATATACTTTAATGTCAGTTAACAATACACTTAAGCGTGAATTAAATGTAATGTTTTCAACCACCTAAATGCATTTTATTTTTTAAATGATTTCAAATATTTTACAGTTTAAAATTACATTAAACGCAATTAGTTGAACTTTTGAGCGATAATTTTGAACCACTTAAGTGGGACTTTAGTATATTTTATATGTTCTTTGAAATATGGTAAATATGTACTTCTGAATAAGCAATTAATGTGAACTAAAATATAGTTCAATGTCATTTCAATGTATTAATTACCTAGTTACAATCAACACAAACACAAAACGGAAAACCCTCTACATTTATTGACAAAACAATCTCTAAAACAAAAACACTATACACAGTTCAACACTTTAACTCACTTATTAGAAAGAGTCTGGAGAACAATGCAAAAATCACTTACATACTTACAAAAGTACCTAATCTCGCCATCATAGAAAACATCATGCTGTATGATGTATAAGCCTGTTTCCACAAGGTCAAAATTTACTGGTATTACTATCCGTGTGGAGTCATTTAGTCTCCACAACATATGGGATTACTAGCACACAAACACACAGATTTAACAAAAAAAAAAAAAGAAAAAAAGGGAATTATCATTCCTTGTACAACAAATGAGACTTATTGTAAAACTAGGGCTGTCGCGGTAATTTTGAGTGGCTCAATAGCGCAGTATGCGGTATTACCGCACATATATATAATATACATATATGGGCCATTCCACCGAATGGGTGCCATTTGTGTCCCCAGGACATTATAGGTACAAACATGCATAAAAATTAACTATAAAATACATTTTATTATTAAGCAAAGTGACCTGCACATTAATCTAACTGCAAATTTAAAATATATAATTAAACAAATTATTAAAAACTACCTAAAACACTGAAAATATAGCATTTGTGCATGTCCCCAGTGTCTAACGCTACATTTTAACATTAAATATAATGTTTAAAATCCTTCAGAAATCATTTTTATTTTGTATTTTTTTGTACCTCCATATCCCATCTGTGCTTTAAATACATTTATTTCAAAATAAATTTATACTATTTTGGATAAAATACACATTTTAGTCATGTCCCCAGGTTTTCACTCAGTCCTGTTACTCTAACACATTCTCCCTCGAAAAAACTGAGAAAATTCCACAAGACACATTTTCAACATCATATTGCAACATCTGGATCTTCTGAAGGCAATGAAATGATCGGAAGCATGTGGTCTTATTTTCTTTTCTGTATATCTGATGATATTTTAACGCTGGCTGGGAGCGTCATTATAAATATACTGTCCTGTTACCTAAATTATTTCTTACATGTTACTTGTTTATTTTAAAAATACAAATCTGTGGTGAATCACTATAATTTGCTGAGTATTCTCATAATATTAACATGTACTCCATGTGGCTAGATTATATGTATTTGCTGATTTTATCCTAAAATCTCAATCCTGTTACTTTCAGTCCTGTTACTCATATACTCATATATCCTATGCTTATATATAGAAACTGAGTAATAGTAACAGGAATGAGTAGTGTCATCTGATTTATTCATGTAAATATTAGGCTACATCCATACTAACAGATACATTTGAAAATGCATCTTTTTCTCAAAGTTTTGGCCTTCTATCCACACTGAGACAATGCCTTTGCCCAGAGAAAACCTATGGTTGTTCCTGCATTATTGTTTTATATTGCATTCCTGCAAGTATGACAGAAAATGTACTTGAAATTTCTGTCCTGTGGCAATTATGTATTAGACTCATTTATGGAATGGCATTTGAGTGTGAGCTGCGCTATAAGAAAACAATATTCAAAGAAAATCTAAAAATATATTATTCAAGTTTATTATTTTTAATATCAATTTTTATTTAATATTTATAAAAAAAATTCATGATTTATATCTTATCTTATAATCCGTCCTCTATGCCTAAACATAACCCTAACAAAAACCTCTGCAGACCACTAGATTTAAATAGAAAAATGATTTGGCCTTTTTAAGCAGTAAGGTCAGCTCACAAGTCAATGTTCAACACTTTCACTATATCAGTGCGGGCATTAATACCTCATATGTGTAGTCAAACCTGTATACTAATATAATGGATACTCACTCCTGTTACCCATTTCATTCCTGTTACTGAATAGTTTTTTCTTTAAAAAAATAAAGTTAAACCATTATTTTTTTAATTAAGTTTGATCCATAATTTATCCCATTATTTAATAAATTGCATCACAGAAAATTGATAAGCTTGAGGTTTGAGTCGCCATTAAAATGAAAAAATTAGTTTGCGTACTTCAGAAAAATACACCTTGTGTAGATAAATAGTGATTTTTATGATAAAAAATTATATTTTTTGACCATGAAACCAACAATTTCTTTAAAATAAACACCTGCCTGAGGGGAAAATGAAGGAATTTGTTGATATATTTTTAAACATGCTTTTTAAAAGACATTAGAGTTTTGGTAACAGGACTGAGAAAAATACATCCATCTTCCAGTTAAAAATTGGGTAAAAAATTAAATAAAGTTACCTGAGATTGACCAATATAGATTTTGAATAGTTAAATATGTGTATTACTAGATTCAGTATTTAAAAAAGGTAGAAAATTAAAAAAAAATTTGAAGAGTTTTGGAAGCAAATGGCACCCATTCGGTGGAATGTCCCATATGTGTATGTATACATAAGCATATATACCGCATATACACATATATGATATAATCTGTGATTAGATTATATATATAATCTGTGTGTAGGCCTACGTGTTACGATGTAACGAGGTCATATTCAGAAACCAATGGAACCGAAACTAAATCACATTGAAACAGGAAGTGAAGTAAACGGAAGAGAATGACAAAATAACGGTCCACATAACAAAACATAAACCTGACAATAAGATCGTTAGTCTATTGTTAGCCTATATATATATATATATATATATATAACAGTTCGTTCTGATCCTCGAATCTGACTGACAAGATACTTTTTCTGTTGATATTTCACCTCCGTGTTCTAGACGGGTCAGTCAGTGCAGTTTCATTGTTGCGCCACACGGTGGCGGTAAGGGACTGTCTTTGAGTGGGTCTTAAACCGTTCATTCAACTACACGTTCAAAAACGCTGATTCATTCGAGATATGTAATGTTATAATGATATGTAAAGCTGCTGAAATCATTTTAACTTTGAGTGCCACTTTTAAAGGCTCAGCTGACCAGCAGAGCGTCGATGTTTAGACAGATTTGGCTTTCCTTGGACATGACAACCTGTTTTCACAAATATACATGACTCAGATTCTCAGACTCGGGTAATCGCAGGCGCTCAGTCGATCTCTCTCATTCACTGTCTGTTTAGGCTTGTAAAGTGCAAATTTACTGAGCCTCTGTACAAATCAGCATGGTACACATTGTTATCATTACTAATATTCAGTACATATTCACTAAGTATAAAACGAGAAGGGCGTAACCTTAGCTGGATAGAAACATGACTGTTAATTCATAAATTTTATGTCAAATGCATAGATGTTCCTGCAGGTCTTTACAGACATGAGGATCATCACACGTGTCTCTGTCAATCACTGAATCAACTGAGTCTGATTGTGAGTTGCATCCAGTGGTGGACAAAGTACACAGATCAAGTACTTGAGTAAAAGTACAGATACGTATAATAAAATATTACTCCAGTAAAAGTAAAAGTACTGCTTTTTCAATTTTATTTGCGTGAAAGTACAAAAGTACTAGATTTTTGATGTACTTAAGTAAAAAAGTACTGATAGATAGATTTATTTTCCAATTTTATATAGACTACTTAATTTAATTTTATATTAGCACATATTTTTATAATCCTACTGCCCAGAATACCTGGGATTTTCCCAAAATAACCACTATATGGAGTCAAGATATATATTTTGTTGTAATGTTCACTGTGAAGCTTACACTGCGATGTACCTGAGAGAAAACAGATTTGATCATCTAATTTACACCAATAAGAACAAAAAGTGTTTTAAAACTTGTTTTGCAGAACGTCAGTTATATATGACATGAGAATAAGGCCTGAAGTTAGGAAGAACATTTTAAGGAAAATATAATTATATTTTCATAATGATTTTTTTCTTCTCAAACCTTGTCTGTGGTGTAAAAACACCCCAGGACAAATGCCCCCAGAGGGCATCACTTCCCACTTTGATAATTACTGTAGTTATGTTCTGAACATCACATCCTTTCTTTTTACTATTTCTTTGGAATCTCTCTAGGTGGTTGAATAAAAATATTTGGATTTTATATCTAAACATTTCCTCAACTTAGCACCAGCAAGCTTGTTAGCTAGACAGTTAGGATCAGGTAACAATATTTACTTATGTTCAGTATGGTTATGAATAAACATTCACATCTGTCTACTCGGCTTGATCTAAACAATATAAAAAATTATACTGTTGATAAACAATATAAATATATAAGCATGGGGTCGTCTTTTTTTTTTTGGTTTGTTTTTTTTTTTGTTTGTTTGTTTTTTTCTCACACCCCTGTTCTCTGTTCTCTGTCTGGGGCCGGGGGCTGTGAAGATGAGCTGGCCGCCCGGTCGGGGTCTGGGCTGTTGATTTTCTCTGCTGCTGCGGGGACCGGGGTGGTCTTCCTGTCCCCACGCCGGAGCGAAGGGGGTTCAGCTCCGGGATCGGGCGCTGACTACCCCTCTGGGGGTGGTAGTGCCTGGACCTAGGAGTATAGAGTGCATATGGGGAGTGTGAGTGTGGGTATCTTGTCCATTTTTGTGTGTCTACATGTGGGGCGAAGGTGTGAATATTCGTTTGCGTGCATGAGGGTGGGAACATATGCTTGTGTATATGTGTGCTTGTCGTCTACGTCTATGTGTCAGGTCGGGCCTTAGACTCCGCCTCACTCATCATCTTAGTCGACCTCCACCCCACCACCATGCCCTGCCGGTGGAGGATGCCGCCGGTGCGTTGGTGATTTCTCGCGCCGGGGCAGGATGCTCGGGCGAGCGCCGGCCCGCTCTCGGCGGTCGATTGGCGGGGCCTGGCCCTACTGGCCTTGCTGGGCCCCGATTGTGGGGTGGGGGGCCTTTGGGTCTCCGGGCCCAGGGCCCGGTCCGCCCTGGTGTGGTCGGCTGCCGGTGGAGCCTGCGGGCTTGCCGCCACGGCACCCTGGGGCGCCTACACTGTGGCTGTCGGAGGTCCCGCCTTCGGGCTCTCCTCTGCCCTTTTTTGGGTGGAGGCCGCGGTTGTCCCTGCGGTGGTTCTCCTGGGGGTCCCGTGCCCTGGGGGGCCTCCGGATGTTTGGGGCCCGGGTCTTTTCCGTGCCTGCTTCATGCCTTGCGGGATGGGGCTGTTGTTCCCCACACACACTATTAAACATTTACATGGAGGAACCTTATGAACACAAGCGCGCTCACACACACAGGTGTACACTCAAGCATTCACATTGGTGTAAAAACAGGTGCTCACAGACACACATTGTCTTGATCTGCTGTTGCTTCAAAACTTATTTTGTAATATTAGTTATGTGTGCTGCTCAATAACATTTAACATTTAGAATTTATTGTGATTTATACAGATGTTGGTTGTTGCTGCAGTCTCTTTGATGTTGTGTCTTCGGTTGTTTTCTCTTTTTGTCAGCAGGTATTGAAGCAAATTGTCTGTTTTTTTTTTTTTTTTTTTTTTTTTTTTTCTCTCTCTCTCTATCTATCCCCCATTCTCCTTTTTTCTCTCTCTCTCTTCCCCTTCTTTGTTGACTTTCCCTACAACCTTTTTTTTTTTTTTTTTTTCTTCTTTCTCTCTCGTTTTCTCTGTCCCCTGGTCTTGTCTGTCACAGTAAAAAAAAAAGAAAAAAGGCTGTGAATGATGATAGTATAGCCATGCATATGTACTGTCATGTGTTATCTGTGCTACTGACAGGCCAAAAAAAAAAAAAAAAAAAAAAAAAAAAAAAAAAAAAAAAAAAAAAAAAAAAAAGATAAACAATATAAAAACAGACATCACATAGGGCTAAATGCGTAGCATTTTAATAAAACTGCTAACGTTAAAGCAGCGGGGAATATGAACGTGCATGTGTTATTTTATTTAATCAGTGTTATTTTAATGTTTCGTTTTTTGACCTAAAACATAGAGACACTGACATTGATCTGTCTGCATTCAAGCATTTCAGAGGGCTTAAATAGATCACCCTTTACAGTAGATTTAGTTCACAAACAACTGACAGATTTGACCTAAATATGATTTTCAGTTACAATAATTAATCCTAAAATTCGACATTATTAACTTACTTTTCGCAGCATCAGTCGCACGCGCTAACAAGATCTCCCGGTTCTTTACTTGTGAGTTCAGTTCACTGAAGACTCGCTCTAAACGGTTCATTTGAATCAGTGAGTTTTCGACATGAGAACAGCTGCAATCGGATCATTCCAATTCGTGAATGAATCGTTTGTTGTGATTTGCGAACCGATTTAACAGGTTCATTGAAAATAATCAGTTTGTTCATGAATCAGACACCGCTTCTGCGTCTCGGAGCACGTGATGTATTATAAGGAGTAACTATATGTTTTATGAAATGTAGTGAAGTAAAAAGTACGATCTTATGCTTTGGAATGTAGTGAAGTAAAAGTAAAAGTTACTCAAAATAAAACTACTCCAGTAAAGTACAGATACTTGAAAAATGTACTTAAGTACAGTAACGAAGAAGTTTTACTTCGTTACTGACCACCACTGCTCAGGCGTAACAAATAGTCTATGCAGAATTTTAAATGCTCTCTCCCAAGCAGAATTAGTGGCTAAAACAGAAACAGGATTGCTACATATCTCATTCCAAGAATCAGTTTCACTTGCACGGTCTTGTCCTTAAGGGAGTCAAGTTTATCTGCCTTAAGACCACAAAGTATATTATAAACCAGTCTTGTGATGAACTTAACCTGCTTATCAACTGCCAGAAGAGATTCAATGAGTGAGACACCAAATCCTGCAGGGAATTCTCTTAATTTAGTCAAAATAATATTCTGAACTTGCAGAAATATAAAGAAATCCAGATTAGTTATCCCAAATTTGTTCTTAACCTGTTGGAATGTGAGAATAGAATCATCCTGGATAAATCCCCCACACTTGGACCCTTATCATTCAGTCTGCAAGACCTCCCCGAAGGTCAAGATTATCATGAAGAGGGGTTAACAGAGAAAGATGATTACCGCAACCTTCTAGCTTCCTAATTTACCGCCAATTATTCAGCATATTCTTTAAGATAATATGACCTCTGACCAAAGCAGAAACTTTTGCAGGGGACATATACAGTAAATTATGCAGAACAGCTCATCGTTTAATGAATCGACAGCCTATTGGCTAATCTTCTACATGTTTTACACTAAACAATCCTTTTGGATTGAACTATTTTTAGAGTTTACCACAAAAAAAATGCTGTTTTATAAAAGAAGTCACTGACTTTTTGCGACAGGTGGGATTCAGTTTACGGCACTTCTCATTCATTCCTATGTATCCGTTAACGGCGATTGAGTGTCGCACAACTCAATTCAGTGACGTCAAGGCTGTAATATGATTGGTTATAAAGGGACACGTGATCCAAGTTAGTCGTTATGCTTTCTCCAATAGTAAGTCTGGCAATACTTCCATAGAACTGCAGCACAAGCCTGACATTTTATCATCTGTTGCACACCATTGTTATTTAAAACACATCTAACAAGAAGAAAATCAAAGATATGTGAACAAACCGCAAGTTTTGGGCACTTTCGGTCCATGCACATCATCGCCCGCAACAGCTGGACAGCACATGTATCGTGGCAGTGATAATTAAAGCTCAAATTCAGTTGACACCTGAATGATGATGCATGCTATGACAATCAGATACACATAGAATAGAGGCACCTAGAATTGGACATTTAAGCCATGTTTGTTGTCTGAATAAAATAATGACTAAACATGCACCTGCACACCAAAAAAAACTGAAAAACGTGATTTTTTTTTTTATGGCAAATAAAACGTACGTCACAGCCTCTGGTGACTTTAATTTAATTTATTTCGACATCCATTCTGACTGATTTGGTTTAAGAAAAGCAAACGTGAAATTATAGCCTATAAGGTACTTTGAATCTTTATGTGGATGGAATAGCCTATAGAGATCAAAACTACATTTAGTTTTTTTTTTTAAAATACTACACCATATAAACCGCATATTTAAATGTGTTATAAATAAAGTTTTTCTTCATATGTGCATGCATTTTCTTGGATTGAAATTTGTAGAGGCCAAAATATATATATTTTTTTATATTTTATAAATATGATTTAAATATAAATCATATTTATATTTTTAAAACAGAATTTTAAATTCTATTCTTTTTTTAATAGCTAATGGCCTTTAAAAGCCTTTTATTTTCCATTTTGAGAAACCAGATGGGACAAAAACTGCTTTGAAATGAGTGTTGATGCTGCCTTTATGTTTTAGGTTTAGTGAAGCTGAAGTGTAAGGTGTGTGTGTGTGTGTGTGTGTGTGAGGCTGTGGAGCAGGTGATTCTCGTGTCCTTGACTCTCTCCATCTCTCACTCTCACACATGTTCTCCTCTCAGCACCTGATGTCAAAGGCAGGTGTCATTGCATTACACAGCGAACACAAGCACGCTAGCCATGTGCTAGAGATTGACCTGGTTTAGACTGGCACAGCTATACATTGGCGAGGGCAAGATCTATTGCTTCAAACACTCCATATACTGCAAGAGAAGCATCGCATCCATAGCACTGTCGATGGGTCTAATGATTCATATTAATGTGTTGTCTTGTATATAAAGTGCTTGAATTAGTTCATGCCACAACATCGGAATTCAACTCACAAATTACTTGTTTGATAGTCTGAAAAATGTTTGTAAATTGAATGTACTCCAAACATCTGAGAGGAGAGTTTCTGGTAGGTGGACTCATGATTTGAGGTTAAAATCTTTCTGGGGAAAAATAGAAGCGAAAGCAATATAATGATTATATATCTATATATATCTTATATATTATTAATATAGATTATATATCTATAATATGTCTAATAATAATATATTAATATTTCTATATATCTATATAATTTTCATTATTTAGTAATTTGTTTACTTTATTTAGTAATAATAATAACAAATAATTCAAAATGAATAATAATTCAAAATTATCATTACTAAATAAAAATATAAACATTGCTCAATTAAAACAAAATAAGAAAAACTAGGCCTACTATTGTAATATTTCACTGAAAAATAAAAAAGCATTTATTTTTGTGATTAATATTATTATTAAAATGTATTATTATTCTTCAGTATTATTATTATTATTACTAAATAAATATATCAATTTACAAAAAAACAATATTAGTATTGTAATATAAAATATTAATTTTGTAATATTTCACTGTATTATTTAGTAATAACAACAGTATTATTCATCAGTATAAATAAAAAATAAAATACAAACAAATAAAATATTATTTTTACTGCAAAAAAATAGCTTTGATATAATTTTACATTAATTTAAAACTGTAAAATGTAAAAAATACAGTACTAATAATACCCAATACTGTCTTAAATAAAATCATAATGTAAAATAAATAATGATGAAGCTCAACAAAACTGATGTTTATTATAAGATAATATTGTGTTGTTGAGTGAGTGATAGTGTTTGAACAGCTGCAGGATCAGTTCAGTCACTGTGACTCTGACTGACCGAGGTTTTTGTACGACTCTTTATCACTGTGTGAACACATAACCACTGTGTGCACTGTAACAGTAATAATGTCCAGCATCTTCAGTCTGGACTCCACTGATGGTCAGAGTGAAATCACTGTTAGATCCACTGCCACTGAATCTAGATGGAGTTCCTGACTGAAGGGTGTTTGCTAAATAAATCAGGAGTTTAGGAGCTTCTCCAGGTTTCTGTTGGTACCAAGCTAAATAATGTCCATAATTATTATAGTAATACACATCTGTGCTGGTTTTACAGTTGATTCTGACTGTTTCTTCTGGTCGAGCTGCTGTCGTTGAGGGACTCTGAGTGACGGTGATCTGTCCTCTACACTCTGAAACACAACAAGAAGAAAATCAACTCAAAACTTTGACAATATACTTGAAGAAATGAATTGATATCAAACTTGTGCTCCACAAACCTTGAGCAAACGCTGTGAGAGTCCAGATGAAGATGATGATGAAGGTCATGTTGATGAAGATTGTTGTGTGTGTCAGTGATGAAGTGTTAAACTCACAGCACTATAAACACTCTCAGAGCACTGAAGCATCTGATCAATATGCAAATGAACTGATCCTGTATTTAAATGAGCTTCTAAATGAAGATTGCTCGTTCATCTCATCCTGTCAATCATTGTATCTGCTCATCACACTGTTTAATCTTTCTTTTGTACAATTATGTTGACTGGTGTTTTATCATCTGTCAGTTTATTACAGGATTGACTATGATTATGGATATATTAAAAACGTTAAACATTTTGATTATTCAAGGTTTTTGTACATGAGTTAAACACATGTATTTCAGCTCAGTTGGTTTGAGGGACCTTAAGAAACATCACTATAGTGTTACACCCCGTCTAGGGTAAAGGCTCATCATGAACTCTGTAGTCCAGCCACTTTATCTATTTTTATTATTATTATTATATATTTTTTTCACATGTCCTTATTTGTATATTTGTAATAGTTGCATTTTGTGTATGTATGTATATGTATGTGTGTATATATATATATATATATATATATATATTTGATTTGTACTTATCTGTATTTTTGCGTTCTACTGTTAGTGTTTAGTGTTATCTGTATGCACCAGGGAGTAAGAGAGTAACACAATTTCAATTCACTGTATGTATGTACGGTACATGTGGCAGAATTGACAATAAAGCAGACTTTGACTTTTGACTTTGAAAGAGTACGACACGGTAGATTTCTTTTTGAAAAGCAAATGAGCAATGTTTTAATGAACATAACGGTTATACAATACAGTTGGGGAAGCCAGGAGCTGACAAGGCCAAAATAACAACCAAAAAAACAACTCATTCTTATATTTCTCCAACTTTCCTAGTTCACAAAAGTAAAGAAAAGAAAATACAATTTCTTCCCTACCTCCTTGTCCAAAAACAATCAATACCGTTTCAAACAAAAATGGTGTCTGTCTACCTGCCTCCCCAAAATATTACGTACAATTATTTACATTTATGAGAGCTAAACAGGGGCAATTCAGAATCAAAGTCAATGAACGTGCGCTAGTCTGTTTTATAAATAAGTTGGCTAAACAAACTAACAAAAAAAAAAATCTCCACCAGGCAAACACTCGAATGAACACACAGCATACTCTCACAGTCTGAATCTAACTAGCAGAGACAAGCAGGGCAAACACAGCAAGTGAGCACAAGGCTGATGCAGGAAGTGATGAAGGAGGTTTTATAAGCAGCTAGGAGTCAGCTGTCCAGGCAGGGCATGACACACAAACCTCTTCAAAAACAAAGAAAACACAGAAATGGAACAAAAGGGACATAACAACAGACAGCAGCGATGCATACTGACTTTTATGGTGCATTGTGGGAATGTTTTGAGCATGAGCGTTATGTGATCCCTGAGTAGTGCAACTGACTAGTGAACTAAAGAGCTGATTGAGACACTCTTACTGACTGACTCACTTGTGTGAACATTTTCATGCACAAATCACGGTTTATCAATAAGTGTGAACTTAAAAAAAATAGCATAAAATTTACAACCAATTCAAACCACATGAAAAAAAGATTAAATAAATAGCGATAAATATTTATTTAAATGGGATGTCTAATGCTATTTCATACATTCTGACTTATTTACACTGCTAAAGAGTTGGATTTTCATGCTAAACATGACCAAAGTCTCAAAAAAACAAGTTGGATGTATGACAGAGTATTTCTGTGCTAAAGACACTCCTTCCGGGTTTGTATGTTTCAGAAAGTTTTTTTTGAGTATGGTCCTGTATGACGTCATAAAGGGCGGGATTGCTTGTATGGATATTTCTCCAGGAAGAGTTTGCGCACACATCAACATGCTTCATTCGGGTTACGGAAGTCATCAGGATCTGATTCTGGATCAAATATATATATGGCTGAATCTGATTTTTAGCCATAGTTAGTTTAAATCAATAAATTTTTTGTTCCTGTTTTATTTATGTGGATGTCACAGCTTGCAGACGATCGCTGTGCAAAAGCCTTGCATGCTTGTGACTCTTTAGCTCTGCACACAGCACGCCTGCAGGAGAAGTGCTACAGCTGTATCTGTCTTTTATAAATCTGATAAAACTAAAGACTCTTCGGAGATATGAAGGATGCCATACTACTCTATAGATACTCAAGATTAACATGAGATTGGCAGAAACTGTATGTTATGTCCACTTTCATTTTTTGATCAAAGTTATTGATAGAGACAATTTAGCAGTCGCTGGATTTTGGCAGCTTGAGATGAATAAATTACTTGAGAAACTTCTCAAGAACATCTTTATGTTGCTGGTAATACACAATGAGGGTTAAATAATCTATTCTAAACAAAATACAAAAATGTCAACACTGGAACTGAGAAGTAGTTCCAGAGTCACTGTGACTCTGACTGACCGAGGTTTTTGTACGACTCTTTATCACTGTGTGAATGTTGGACCTCTGTGTGCACTGTGACAGTAATAATGTCCAGCATCTTCAGTCTGGACTCCACTGATGGTCAGAGTGAAATCACTGTTAGATCCACTGCCACTGAATCTAGATGGAGTTCCTGATTGACGGACATCTGCATCAAAAACCAGGAGTTTAGGAGCTTCTCCTGGTTTCTGTAAGTACCAGGCTAAATAGTATTTCATATTCCAACTGTACACAGTTCTGCTGGTTCTACAGTTGATTTTGACTGTTTCTTCTGGTCGAGCTGCTGTTGTTGAGGGACTCTGAGTGACGGTGATCTGTCCTCTACACTCTGAAACACAACAAGAAGAAAATCAACTCAAAACTTTGACAATATACTTGAAGAAATGAATTGATATCAAACTTGTGCTCCACAAACCTTGAGCAAACGCTGTGAGAGTCCAGATGAAGATGATGATGAAGGTCATGTTGATGAAGATTGTTGTGTGTGTCAGTGATGAAGTGTTAAACTCACAGCACTATAAACACTCTCAGAGCACTGAAGCATCTGATCAATATGCAAACACACGCAAGATCATTTACCTGAAGACAGCAGCATTTTCACATTTAGCATCTTTGCTAATAATTTTTTTCTTTCTCAATTTTCAGAAACAAACACTCATGATTTACTGCATGTTATTTAATTATATATTTCGGGTTGAGCTTCTGCCTCCAAACACTGTTTTAATGATCAGTTTCATTAAGACTTTGATGCTGAGAGCATTTATGTGTTACAGATTTGGGGGGGGGGGTTGAAGACAGGGGCCACTTGTGATTTTAGGGGGCACAATTTTAAAATGAATCTTAAACTACTTTAAGTATTATTCATTCAGTCATTTTTCACCATGTCATGTATCACTGCAAACTCTAGAAGTAATCTATAACATTCTTACATTCGTTCACTTTGTTGTTTCTAATGAGAGAATTAATCAGAGAATTCAGTCAACCAGCGCGGAGACGAAACAGCGTGTTTTAGTGATGAGTCATCTGAACGCTTCTGATATGTCCTTGCATTCCTAAGCTCAACAGAATCGTATGTGATTGGTTATAATGTGTCTCTGGCTCTTTGCCAGCCAGCGAACGCAGATTTGAAATTAGCAGCTAGTGATGTTTTTTCTCTTATATAGATATATATATACAGTGCCCTCCAAAAGTATTGGAACAGTAAAGACAAAATTGCTCTGTTGGCTGTGGAGTCAAGACATTTACAAATATGATTAAAAGATGAATATGAGACAAAACTACAGAATGTCACATTTTATTATTGGGTGATTCAACACATAGATGTTTTACCAGTTAAGAAGTTCAGCACTTTTAGAGTTTCATCCCTCTATCTGATGTGAGCATAAGTATTGGAACAGTTGCCTCACAGGTCTTTCTAAATGATCAGCTGTGTCCTGTTGCATTAATTCTTCAGATATTAAAAGCAGGGAACGTGTCGTATCAGTTATATCCATTACTTCTGCATTCTGAATCTTGCATTCGACGATGACACACAAACCAGGATGAAGATGAGGGAGCTGACTTTGAGAGAAAAGCAAGCAATTTGGATGCAAAAAGAAAAGAGGAAGTCAATTAGAGCTCTAGCAAAAACAAAGAGCATGGAGAAATCAAGAGTTTGGAGACCACCAGCGACACCAGCCACCAACAACTACCTGATCGGCTGAGAAAACAACAGTAGTTGATGACAGACAAATCATAAAAGCTGTAAAATCACCAACAACTTTCAGAAAGTTGGGGTGATGCTCTGACAATCTACGGTCCTCAGGAGACTTTGATACAGAATTACAGATGCTACACAGCAAGATGCAAACCTCTGACCAGCACCAAAAATAGAAAGGCAAGATTAGAGTTTGCAAAAAAAGCATAAAGGTGAGCCAGAAGAGTTTTGGAACTGTGTTTATGGACCGATGAGACAAAGATTAACCTTTATCTAAGTGATGGGAAAGCAAAAATGTGGAGAAAAAAAGGGAACTGCAATGATCCCAAGCATACAGCCTCATCTGTAAAGCATGGTGGAGGTGGTGTCATGGCATGGGCATGCATGGCTGTCTCTGGAACAGGTCCTCTCAACTTTACTGATGACTTAATGTATGATGACAGTAGCAGAATGAATTTGGAAGGGTACAAAACCATCTTGCCTACCAATATTCAAGAAAATGCCACCAGATTCATTGGGAAGTGATTCATATTGCATCAGGACAATGACCCAAAACACCCTGCCAGTTCAGTCAAGGAATTTATAAGGACAAAGAAATGGAAAGTCTTGGATTGCCCAGGTCAATCTCCAGATTTAACTCCGATTGAACATGAATTTCACCAGCTGAAGAGGAGAGTAAAGGCACAAACTCCCCAAAACAAGCAA
>CM041807.1:37106981-37121981 GCA_023376895.1 Aspiorhynchus laticeps
GCTCAAGAGACCTCGTTCCTCAAGAGCTCCGAGTGCTGATGTTTCTCCAGTGAAGAGCAGCAGGATTCACAGCAGTCACGTGATTTACAGCTCAATACTCAAGCAGTCTTTCAATCTGCTGCCATTGCTGTTCATTCAATAAAGCTTCTGAACGCCTTACATTTGTGTTCGACTGCATCATTGATCAGTGTGTCCTTCCTTCACTAAAGTTTCAGCTGCTGTTGATGGATTGTAATAGTTGAGAACAGCTGCGTTTAGCAGTAAATGTGAACTGAAGCTCTTGGGGTTTGAACATGGTCTCTGGAGACGGAGCTGCTCTATTCTGAGACGATCAGAATCACTAAAGCTGTCAATGCAAATCTGATTTACACCTCAAACTCACAGTTTCACTGTTTGATCGGTTCAACGCTCTGAACTGAACAGTTTCACTTCTGCTCATGCAGTGATGAGACAGTTATGAAGTTTGAGTGGTCGTTTTATAAGACCAGTTTATCAGGGATACATTATGATTTTATAAGGTATGAGTGTTGTAGAATCTACAAAAAAAAAACACAATTACAAAACTGGAACTGACAAAAAAGTTGTGTTTTAGTTGATCTCAGATCACAGTAGATCTGATTTGACTCCTAACTCAGTTCTGAGCTCATGTGTAGTTGCTGTGTTTGTCTCTGTGTGTCAGTAGTGAGTGATAGTGTTTGAGCAGCTGCAGGATCAGTTCAGTCACTGTGACTCTGACTGACCGAGGTTTTTGTACGACTCTTTATCACTGTGTGAACACATTGCCACCACTGCTGTGGAAACTCTGACAGTAATAGTGTCCAGCATCTTCAGTCTGGACTCCACTGATGGTCAGAGTGAAATCAGTCTTAGATCCACTGCCACTGAATCTAGATGGAGTTCCTGACTGAAGGGTGCTTGCTCTATAAATCAGGAGTTTAGGAGCTTCTCCAGGTTTCTGTAAGTACCAGGCTAAAGGCTGATAACCCCAACCCTGGTAAACTTCAGGACTGGTTTTACAGGAGATAGTAACTGTGTCTCCTGGTTGAACAGGTTTCACTGCAGGCGTCTGAGTGACTGTCACTCCAGCTGCTGATTCTACATCAAGAAGAATGAATAAACATTCAGAATTCAGTATTTGTTGAAGGACAGTATTTCTAGCACAGATGATCAGTTAGAATAGAGTGTGTTTATTTCCTCACCTGTGAAACAGTAGATAGTGAAGATCCAGATGAAGATGGTGATGAAGCTCATGGTTGCTGTTGGTTCAGATTCTCAGAGTTCAAACTCACAGAGTTATAAAATCTCCTGAAGCTTGTGCTGCAATGCAAATCATCTCTATGTAAATCTGTGTACGGGTTACAGCAGATGATGCACGTGAAACAGGAACTTTAGGAACTTTTCTCATGTTATGAGTCAAAAACATTGATTCATGTGTCTGAAGCTTCAGGTTTTCTGATGATTCAAATGACAGTTGCTTCAAGAAACAAGTATGTCACTGTCACTGTCACTCCATGAGAGGGCAAAGGTCATTCAAGAGGTCACAGGTCATCAAAACATATTTTAAAGCTGCTTTAATGATTAAGAAATAAATGATCATTCAGATAACCAAAATTAATTTACAAAATGATTTACTTTTTTATTTATAAATAATTTCTAGTTTTCGTGCATCAAGACACATTTAGAGATGATGAGGCTGTTTTTGTGAAAGTCACTTTAGTTCAATAATCCATCGCTGATAAACAGAAGAGCTGATGTTGAGTCTCATATCAGTGTGTGTCGTGGAGTTTGTGTTCATTTGAGTGTGAATTCATTACACATTCATGTGATTGTAAATACATCTGCAAGACCATCTTTAGTATATTAACCTGGTTATTTCCTGTGAGACTTTGAAAATATATATTTTTTTTACTGTAGTTGGATTGAAATGTCACTGTAAATTTTACGCCAAATCCATGGATGTTCCTGCATGTTTTTAACAGACATGAGGGTCATCACACGTGTCTCTGTCAATCACTGAATCAACTGAGTTTGATGTTGAGTCGCATCACACATGATATAAAGTATCATGAGCAGGAGTGGATGGAGAGCGTCTCAGTGAGCTGTGAGGCCACACGGAGCGGTCAGCCTGCGCTCACTGGACACGTGATGAGACAGCAGTGTTCAGAGTAGATCTGCTGCTCTTCTCACTCATGTCTCACATGGAGACTAACAGCACATGAGCGACTCCTTCATTCTCCACATCCAGCTTCAGTCGCTCTCATCTGCAGCTGCTCTGCTTTGTGTGCTTCATACAAGACTAAATGTCTGATTTTATTAAAATTCACTCAACAAATAAAATAAAATTGTAGCTTTATGTCCTTATGAGTCCCTTTTTTGCCATTTTTAGGGGGTCTTTCATTGGATCAGAGCTTTAGCTGATTGTCATTTAATAAATACAATTCACTCAGTGGAGCATGAAAACACCTGCAGATTCATGATGAAACAAGAACAGGCAGCCAAATTATTAACCTCACAGATATAGTTTAAGATGAATTTAAGATAGAGAGTTACAGATTAATTTAGATATTTATGACATGAAAAGCTCAATGAAGGTTTTATATTGTATTTAATTTCCATCACTGTTGAGTGAGTGATAGTGTTTGAGCAGCTGCAGGATCAGTTCAGTCACTGTGACTCTGACTGACGGAGGTTTTTGTACAACTCTTTATCACTGTGTGAACATTTTTACTGTTGATGACATGTACACTCTGACAGTAATAATGTCCAGCATCTTCAGTCTGGACTCCACTGATGGTCAGAGTGAAATCTCTCATAGAGATGATCTACTGCCGCTGAATCTAGATGGAATTCCTGGCTGGAGGGTACTTGTTGCATAAATGAGGAATTTAGTTGCTTCTCCTGGTTTCTTCAGGTACCAGTTAAGAAAATGATTTTCGTTATTACAGCAGTCTGCACCACTGCCACTGAATCTAGAAGGAGTTCCTGACTGGAGGCTGCTTGTTTTATAAATCAGGAGTTTTTCCAGGGTTCTGTAAGTAATAATAATAATGAACACCATTGAAATGCACATCTCTGCTGGTTTTACAGTTGATGTTGACTGTTTCTTCTGGTTGAGCTGCTGTCGTTGAGGTGCTGTGAGTGACGGTGATCTGTCCTCTACACTCTGAAACACACAACAAGAAGAAAATCACTAGAATAAATCAATGATCTTTGTCCAAACAAGCTGATGTAATGTATAGACTGCAGTAAAAGTGAGTCTGAGCATTGAGGAGCAGCAGCAGAGAGCAGATGATCAGAGCGAGTGTCCTCATCTTTACTGGGAATGAGTGAGAACTGAAGGACAGTGATGTTGATTTACAGTCTGACTGACTGACATTCTGATATTGTGCTGATATTGCGCTCTGATATTGTGCTCAATCACAGGGGTGGGACACAAATTCAAAGCTGTTTCCTCTCAAATGTGTCACAGTCACTTACAGGAGAACAGAAATTACATATTACAATTAAAGACATTATTATCTCTCATCAAACACTCATCTGATATTAGTCTGTATCTCTGTGATTCACTCTCAGCAGCACCAAACTGGATGTTGGCAGAGAGTAAATCATAAAATAAAAATAAATGTGACTTTATTACTGTCATACTTCTCAGGAACACAGAAGCACGGAACGAGGAGACACAGAGAATTCACAAAAAGAGTCTTTAATAATCCAACATGGAGCGTAGGATACACAGGAAACACAAGGAATGACGTTCCAGAACCGACAAACACTAACTGAATGGACAAGACCTTAAATACACAGACAATTAGGGAGAAAGACCAGACACACCTGGAATCAAATCAACAATCAACGTGAGGGAGAAACTGGGTCACAGGGAACACATGGGGAGCAAAAATACAACAAAAACAGTCCATACTCCTGACAATTCCCCTTTATTGTGACTTTCTATCTTACAAAAAAGTTTATCTCATGAATAAATTTACATAAAACAGCCTTGAATATGCTGTTTCACTTGTCTCTTGTTTGTCTTTTTCAGTGATCTGTTATCTGCTCTGCTTTTTGCATTTTACTGATTTTTAAAAAATTCAATAAAATTGTAACCGAGTGCATTTGTGTCGTTTTCATTTCTGGGGGCTGTTTCATAAAACAAGTTCCCCAAACAAGCCAGGCTTATTTCAGTTATTCTGACTTATTTTGAACCAAATCAACTGACAATATGTCAGACTACCTGAAATAAACCTGGATTATTTGGTAAACTTGTTTTATGAAACATTCATTGGATCATTTTATAAATAAACTTCACTCAATGGAGCATGAAAACACCTGCAGATTCATGATGAAACATGAACATGTGGCTGTTAAGGCCTGTGTTTTTCAGACCACAACAATAACGCACTGGTAAAGAAAACCAAAAAGAATCAAACAAAGTAAATTAACTCAATCAGTCAGTTCTGAAAGGTGTTGTGACACACAAAACCAACAACATGAGTGTTTGATTCTGAATCACAACAGACTCGAACCAGAAAAACAAGACAAAAGGGTTGAAATTACTGTATATCCTAGTGAGTTTACCACAGACGAAAAAGCGAAAACTAGTAATGAAGTATTACTGGACGACACTATAAGTAGGTATGAACGTCTTTACTAGGTGCTCAACACATGTTCAAATACACAGATACTTCAGAGACTTCCGGTACACGCACATAGCATATTGCGTAACACAACATATTACGTATCACAACATCCTCCCTGTTTAACATAAGAGTGTGAACATTTCAGACAAACATGGCAACAAAATATATTCCATAAACAATAAGACATTGCAGTTTTTTGTTTTTGTTTTTTAGTGGAATGCCATTGTAACAGGAATAAACATTACTAAACTGGTTGTGTGCAGAAATAGGCATTTAGTCCATATTTGGAACTCTTACTGCTTAACTTTTGATTCATCTTTACACATAGTCCTTGTATTGAGAACTGAAGGACAGTGATGTGATGTTGATGGCTTAATTATGATTCGTCCAGACCTTGTGCGTGTTGGTATTGCTGTCTCCTTGCCTGTATTATCTGTTTTTGTTTCAAGAGGTTGAGTGGTTTTGCTTTCGACCATATCCTTGTGGCTTTGCTCAACTACATCTCTCCTAGGTGTTTCGGCAAATTGCACTTTCTTCTGGATATTCTGTGTTTGTGTTTGAACCAAGTAGCTTTTTGGCTCCCTACACTTCTCCACAATAGTCCCTGGGTGCCATGTTCTCCTCTCCTTGTCTAGCACTCTTACACACTGTCCACGTAACAGTGGAGGTAGGTCTCTACCACTGCACTGATCATGATGTGTTTTCATTATTGTTGTCCTTTTTTCCAGGTGTTGTCTGTGTTCCAGTTTCCCTGGATCTGCATGACTTGGTAGGAGTGTGGTGATAGGTCTGCCAAGGAGCAATTCTGCAGGGGATGGTAGATGCACCTGCAACAAGGCTACTTGTACATCTCCTCTGTGTTGTATTGTTTTTTTGATGATTGATTTAATGTGTCTCACGTCTTTCAATAAATCCATTACTTTTTGGGTAGTGCGGTGAACTTGTGGTGTGTTTTATTCCCCAATCAGCTATGAAATTTTTGAAGGGTTGTCCTGTGTACTGTGGTCCATTGTCTGTCATTATTTCATCTGGTCGACCAAATAAAGACATGTAGCCTTGCATTTTTTGTGCAACTGCATGGCTACTTACTGGAATGGGCATTTCATCAACCAAAGGATATTTGGAATACCTGTCCACAGTAAGTAGGTACTGTTGTCCATGAATCTCAAACAGATCAGATGCCAGGTACTGCCACGGCTTTGTGGGTGTTTTGTGTGGAATGAGCGGTTCTTTTGGATGTGCATCTTGGTGTTCTGCACAAGTACTGCAAGACTTGAACATTTGTTCAATGTCTGTGTTTATCTTTGTCCAATACACACTCTCTCGAGCCAACCGGCGTGTTCTTTCGATACCTTGGTGGCCTACATGTAGCTGAATCAGAATGTCGGTGGTCATAGATTCTGGAATAAGCACTTGTCTGCCTTTGAACACAACTCCTGCTTCTATGGCGAGTTCATCTCTGAAAGGCCAATAGCTGTGTAGGTCTTTTGGCAGGTCTTGTATCTTGTCTGGCCATCCCTGATGGATGATTTCTTTTAATGCACTGAGCTTGAGGTCCTTTGCAGTCTCAGTTCTAAGAGCCTCCTGCTTGTTCGGAGAAAAGTTTACAATTGCGACAGTATGATGCTCAGGGTCTTCAAATTTTGCATCCAGTCCATCAATGCGTTCATCAAGTTCAATGTCTTCGTTGTTTTCAGGGTTTGGCAGGCGGCTGAGGGTGTCTGCAAGAATCATTTGGTTTCCAGGGCGATACATGATGCTGTAGTTGTATCCCTGCGTCTTGATCAGCATTCGTTGCAGCCTGGGAGGAGCAGCATGTAGAGGTTTTGTGCATATGGTAACAAGAGATTTGTGGTCAGTTACAACAATGAATGATTTGCCATACAAGTATGTGTGATATCGCTGCATACCATATACAATAGCAAGCATTTCTCTTTCAATGTTGCTGTACCTTGATTGACACTCAGTTAGTGTTTTTGAACCGAAAGCAATGGGCCTGTTGTCTTGCACCAGTGCTACACCGATGCCTCTCTGTGATGCATCTACCTCCAATGTGAGTGTGGTTGCAGGGTTGTAGTATTTTAAGCAAGCATCAACAGTCACTGTTGTCTTTAGGTCTTCAAAGCACTTCTGATAATCATTGTCCCAAATCCACTGTGAGTCGCTTTTCAGCAGTCCTCTCAGATTGTGGGCTTTATCTGCAAACTTCGGAATGTAGGGTGACAGATAGTTCATCATGCCCATAAATCGATGGAGATCATCCTTGCTTTATGGCGTTGGCATTTTCTGTATGTCTTGGACTTTGGCTGGGTCTGGTCTGATGCCTTTGTCTGTGTACAGATTGCCAAAAAAAGATATGCTCTGCTGCTTGATGATACACTTGTCGCTATTAAACACCAGTCCAGTTTCTGCAGCTCTTTCCATTAGGCTTATCAGGTTCCTGACATGATCCTCCTCGTCTACTCCACATACTGCAATGTCATCTGCTATGCTGATTACACCATGGAGACCTTCAAGAATTTGGTCCATTTTGGTTTGAAAAAGGTCCTGGGACACACTGAGACCAAATGGTAAGTGTCTGCAGCAGTATCTGCCAAAAGGAGTGCGGAACGTGGTTAGGATTTGTGATTCCTCATCAAGATGTATTGACCAGTATCCAGCTTTTGCATCTAGCTTACTGGAGATTTTTGCATTTGCAAATTTTGGGTTTAGTTCTTCCAGAGTCAGAATCTTATGAGGGCACCTCTTTAGGCTTGCATTTAGTTTCTGTGGGTCTAAACAGATCCGAAGCGACCCGTCTTTCTTTGTGCTGAAGGCGAGGCTGGAACACTAGTCTGTGTGCTCCTCTACTTTTCGCAGGACTCCTTGATTAACAAGTTTGTTCAACTCATTTTGAAGTTTGTCTTTGATGCGGATACTACATTTACGTGGGGGTTCAATGAATGGATTTGCATCTTCCTTTAGGATGAGCTTTGCTGTGCCTTCGAAACTGCCTATTTTATCGAATTGGTCTGGGTATTTCTCTTTCAGTTCTTTGATGCTTTTTATGTGTTGCCGGGTACTCTCTTTTGTTTGTCTTCCCTCCTTCACATTGTTTTCTTTTTCTGCCATCGCATCAACATTTACTGTCACAAGACTGAGGAGCTCAAATGTGGGTAGGCCAACCACAGCTGGTCCAGGTACATCAACAACGTAACACTTTGCATCTATCCATCTGGATTCTTTGTACTGGCATGACATGCTGATACTTCCGAAGCAGGGAATTACATCACCAGTGTATGATGTTAGTTTTACATTGGATGCTGGCTTTAGATGTTCGATGCATTGTGTCGATGTACCAAACATCTGCTTGAATGTGCGCAGTGGAAGTATCTATTTTCAGGCGAAGAGTGTATCCATGTCCTTGCAGGAAAGGTGGTTTAACATTCAGAGTTGTGTATGCCTCATCTCTGGGTGGTTTCACATGGATGCTGTGCATGCACTTTGCACTGATAGTGATGGAATAAAAGTGCTTTTGGTATGCATACTCGTCATCATCTTTGATGCTATCTACAACATCAATGCTGGGCTCGTCTCTGCGTTTGTAGTCTTTTCTTGGGTTGGGGTGGCTTTGGTATCTGTTGCGTGTTCATGACTTACTCCTTCTGTGCTGGTTGGACAGCTGTCTTTGTCGTCTGCTCTTTTTACAACACTTCGCCCAGTGGCCTCCGTTTCCACACATAGAGCAGGTATCATTGTATGCCGGACAGCGTCTTGACTTGTGGTTCGTGGCACAGTTTTGACATGTTCGTCCTCTTGTTACAGTATGGACCTTTTCAGTGTTTGACATGCCAAGCTGTTGTATCTGTTCTTTTCCAGCTGCTAAGGCTTCATACTTTCTCGCCTCTGCTAGTACGTCAGCAATAAAATGGCCTTTGGGCTTGCTGTAGAGATCATTTCTGACAGCATCAAAAGGAGTACTGGCAATGATAAGCTCAACGAGACGTTCATTAAGCTCGTCATCAGTAAATTGGCATTTTAGTGCTAAAGTTCTGGCTCTAGTCACAAAATCGTCAATGCTTTCATTTGGTTTCTGCCTGTATTGCATGAGATGGAGTCTGTGAATTCTAAAGTTCACATTTAATTTTAGTTGTCCTTCAAAAAAAGTCCACAAGGTGTCAGGCTTTTTCTTATCTGCATCACTGAGTCCACTTGCATTGAGTCGTTTCAATCCTTCATCTCCAATTCCTCTACAAATTTTCCTAGCTTGTATCTGTTATCTCTTCATCCTCCAGGTAGATTCATTTTTTGTCTGAATAAAGACATTGCTTCACTCAGATCAGGGTCAGACCAGTTCATCATCGGTAAATGTGTTGCCATTTTGTTGCGTCTATCTTGTACTCACGTTAAAAGCAGTTGTTTACTTTCCGTGTTTTTTTTTTTGTTGTTGTAACTTTACTCTGGGCCTTTTAGCAGTTATCACGCAGACAATGTGCTTCTTCCCGATCCCGCATTGGTGTACAAGAGATCACGTCGTGGAGTGGACTTGCGCCTTGCACAGCAGCCACAGGTTATTATTAGACTCGCGGCATAAGTTTCCGCTTCACTGGTCACGAACACTCACGCGGTAACACTGTAATTGTTTACCGCTGCCACCATGAAGTATTACTGGACGACACTATAAGTAGGTATGAACGTCTTTACTAGGTGCTCAACACATGTTCAAATACACAGATACTTCAGAGACTTCCGGTACACGCACATAGCGTATTGCGTAACACAACATATTACGTATCACAACAAGTAATAATCAAAAGTTGAGAAAGAAACATTCAACAGCCTGACAGCAGATGCTCCATCAAACCTCTCTTTGGTTGAATCTGCTGATCACAAAACACTGAGATTTAAACTCAACATCACAGCTGATCACAATCACTGCAGCCTTCTGATTGGTGCAGAGGAGGGAGAGGTGTGTCTAAATGGAACTGGTTGATCAGAAAATCATGCTAACGTGCTACTTTTACAGTATATACTGTAGTACATATAATATGCATAGTGTCCAAAGTTAGCATGGGGTGCAGAACACAACCAGAGCTCACTGTGAGGAATATTATTAACAGTAATGCATTCTTTTAAATGCATGCTGTTTCACATCCTCCTTTGAACAGCTGCAGTATCAGTTCACTGTGACTCTGACTGACAGAGGTTTTGGTACGACTCTTTATCACTGTGTGAACACACCACCAGTGTGGTAACTCTGACAGTAATAATGTCCAGCATCTTCAGTCTGGACTCCACTGATGGTCAGAGTGAAATCTTTTGCAGATGAACTCTTGCCACTGAATCTAGATGGAGTTCCACTGTAACGTTCTGTTACTCGATCTATCAGGAGTTTAGGAGCTTCTCCAGGTTTGTGTAAGTACCAGCTAAAAAAGTAAGTAACTGAATACAATCTTGCAACAGTGTGAACATCTGTGCTGGTTTTACAGCTGATTCTGACTGTTTCTTCTGGTTGAGCTGCTGTCGTTGAGGGACTCTGAGTGACGGTGATCTGTCCTCTACACTCTGAAACACAACAAGAAGAAAATCAACTCAAAACTTTGACAATATACTTGAAGAAATGAATTGATATCAAACTTGTGCTCCACAAACCTTGAGCAAACGCTGTGAGAGTCCAGATGAAGATGATGTTGAAGGTCATGTTGATGAAGATTGTTGTGTGTGTCAGTGATGAAGTGTTAAACTCACAGCACTATAAACACTCTCAGAGCACTGAAGCATCTGATCAATATGCAAACACACGCAAGATCATTTACCTGAAGACAGTCGCTCATTTACAGACACAAAATACAATAACTGAAGTGAGAAAAAATTCCATCTTTTTTATAATATTATATCTTCTTATAGCCAGTCTGTTATAAATTATATCAGATCATTCACTTCTGAATAAATCTTCAAGACCAACTTTTGCATTTTAACCTGACTCTCTCCTGTGAGACTTTGGGAATATTTTTGACTGTAGTTGGATAGAAACATGACTAATTCCTAAATTTTATGTCAAATCCATGGATGTTCCTGCAGGTTTTTAACAGACATGAGGATCATCACACGAGTCTCTGTCAATCACTGAATCAACAGATTGATTGTGAGTCACATTATACATGATATAAAAGTTCATTTCTTTCATGAATTCAGGTTCATGCTTTAGTAATAACACAGACTGCATAAAGCAGATGAAGTAAATGCAGGTAGTTTGTGCTGTGAGTGGATGTGTTTGTTGGAGACTCAGTTGATGTGTGTTTGTTCAGTTAGTGAAGCGTTCAGGAGGTTTTTGTTCAGCTGATCTATTAGTTTGTATCACTGTGGGTCACTTTCGGCAGCGGCACCAAACTGGATGTTGGCAGTAAGTAAATCATCATTTAATATTATTAATACAACAACTGACTGTTAAAAACTGTGTTACTCTCTAGAAAGGATGCAATTATACGCTTATTTATATATTTTAATTTTATTTTTTAGTTCACATTGAATGTTTGGCAATCAACCTTGTAAAGATGGTTTTCATTGTCTTAGCATCTGTGAACTGTAATCATATCTGTTATTTCTTAATAAATTGATTTTATGAGTTTTCAGTGCTTCAGCTCTTTTTTCTTCATTGATAATTCAATTCTAAATGTTAAAAAGGTGCAATGAAATCAAAAGTATGTTAGTCTGTTATTTTGGCACCACTTTGATTTTTAAAATGAAAAATCAAATTCAACTTAAATTTTCAGATTAGTGTGTTGATTTTTAAGTAAAGGCTGCAGATATTTTAAAACTGGAAATAATGGTTGCTTAATTATATCTTTTGTTATTTGATAGGTTAATAATTTATAGTGGACATGCCAGACAAATGCTATATTTTCTGGGGTTTTTTTTGTTTTGTTTTTTAAATAAACTTTTGTACTCGTGCTATCACCAAAAATTGTAATGAATTTCTGCAGTTATTGTGTTTATTCATATGTGATCTTTGATGCTTTTAATAAAAGCGACTAACATTGAAGTTGATTATGTAAATGAGTCTTCAAATCAATATTTTTCACCAAACGTTCATTGCTTTGCTGATCACAAGCTTTGTAAAAATTAATTCAGGTGACTTGCAGTTTAATGTTGCAAAAATGAATAATAAAACTATCACTGTATTAATTGTTAATATATTTTTCTGAACCTGAAAGGAGAGAAATGCTTTCTTCTTGACTGAGTTGAGTGTTGTGTGCTTGTCAGGCATCACTCGTCCTAAAGTGAGCGTCCTGCCTCCCTCCAGTGCAGAGATCTCCTCAAAGAAGACAGCGACACTGGTGTGTGTGGCCAGCAAGGGCTTCCCGTCAGACTGGAGCCTGAGCTGGAAGGTGGACGGGAGCAGCAGGTCTCAGGAGAGCAGCGCTGGGCTCCTGGAGAAGGACGGTCTGTACAGCTGGAGCAGCAGCCTGACTCTCTCTGAGCAGGAGTGGATGGAGAGCGTCTCAGTGAGCTGTGAGGCCACACGGAGCGGTCAGCCTGCGCTCACTGGACACGTGACGAGACAGCAGTGTTCAGAGTAGATCTGCTGCTCTTCTCACTCATGTCTCACATGGAGACTAACAGCACATGAGCGACTCCATCATTCTCCACATCCAGCTTCAGTCGCTCTCATCTGCAGCTGCTCTGCTTTGTGTGCTTCATACAAGACTATATGTGTGCTTTATCATTCATTCTGTGATGGTTTTATTACATTTAAAATTCAATAAATAAAATAGTAACTTTATCTATTTGCGATCTTTTGTGTCATTTTCATTACAGGTCTTTCATTTTATAAATAAAGTTTGCTCAATGGAAACAAGTACATGCAGCCAAATTATGAACCTCAAAGATATAATGATAGATAAATGTAATTGATTTGAAGATAAACATGCTAAACAGACATATAGAATACATCTCTCAGTGTTTTGATGTTTAATGGTTATTTGAAGTGTTTCTGGTATTACAGGAACATCAATCTCCTCTGAGGCTGATGAAGATCTGCTCTATTCTGAGAGGAACACAGTCACTGCACCCTTATGATGCAAATATGAGTTTAACTCACTCAGTTTCACCGTTGACTCTTTATTCTGTGACTTGAGTCAGTTTGACTAACAGAGAGACAAGGTTTGCTCATATTCATAAGCTCACAGATTGATCAGATCATGTTATCATCAGATAATGGTTTGTACCTTTTCATAGTTTTGTGGAGGAGTTTAACAAAAGTTGATTAAAGTTCAGCTAAAACTCTACAGAATCACTCATATTGGCAGAGGTCAGAGGTCATCTGGAGCTGTGATAGTGCTTGAATAGAATCATGAATTTTATACAATAAATTGTCATTTAGTGAATCTGCAAGGCCTCTGGCATCACACCTCAGTCTCTAGTTACACATTTCTGTGCCTTTATTTCCTCTTCATTTGACTTTTCCTCTGTGTTTTGAAAATGAACTTTTGTTATTAGGCCTAACAAAAAGTGATACAAACTGAAATCAGTCAGATCTCAGTCGTGTCTCTGATCTATAAGAGCACAAAATCTCAAAGCTGTGCAGATTCAATTAGTCCAGTTTTAACATATTTTTATTCTCCATACAGAAATTATGAATCTGAGGAAATTATAATTCCACAATTCCAAAGTGTGAGAGAAGAAAAAGACAAAAATAATAATCAAAGACCAACACAGGTGAGTTTGTTTGTTTGTGGGTCTGATAGAGACTCTGCAGAGACTCTGATGGACTTTTGTCTAGTTGTTTCTCTTGACTAATGCTTTGACCTCTGTGATTATTAAGAGTGAAGGATTATTTTATATGATTGTATTTCAGATGCATGTGTGACGATGTTGTTTCACATCCTCCTCTGAGCAGCTGCAGGATCAGTTCAGTCACTGTGACTCTGACTGACAGAGGTTTTTGTACGACTCTTTATCACTGTGTGAACACACCACTACCACTGCTGTGGTAACTCTGACAGTAATAATGTCCAGCATCTTCAGTCTAGACTCCACTGATGGTCAGAGTGAAATCACTGTTAGATCCACTGCCACTGAATCTAGATGGAGTTCCTGACTGAAGGGTGCTTGCTCTATAAATCAGGAGTTTAGGAGCTTCTCCAGGTTTCTGTAAGTACCAGGATAGAGGCTGAAAACTCCAACTCTGGTAAACTTCAGGACTGGTTTTACAGGAGATAGTAACTGTGTCTCCTGGTTGAACAGGTTTCACTGCAAGCGTCTGAGTGACTGTCACTCCAGCTGCTGATTCTACATCAAGAAGAATGAATAAACATTCAGAATTCAGTATTTGTTGAAGGACAGTATTTCTAGCACAGATGATCAGTTAGAATAGAGTGTGTTTATTTCCTCACCTGTGAAACAGTAGATAGTGAAGATCCAGATGAAGATGGTGATGAAGCTCATGGTTGCTGTTGGTTCAGATTCTCAGAGTTCAAACTCACAGAGTTATAAAATCTCCTGAAGCTTGTGCTGCAATGCAAATCATCTCTATGTAAATCTGTTTATGGGTTACAGCCAGTGTTCGAATTGTGTCAAAGCTCTTGGGGGGTCCCCCTAACCAGACATTTAAACGGTTGATTCATTCAGGAACAAAACACCATCATGTTGCTCAGACACCCAAAACAGTGCTGTGGCTGTGTTTGGATCCATTTTTGTTGGCGAAATAGAGCAAAAATAGGCAATATGGTGTCTAAAATGTAAGTCTATTAATATTAACTTATTGTTTATTGAACTGTTGTATAGGCTAAAATCAATATCACATTTGTGACTTCGTGTGATATTGATTAACTATATGAAATTATATAAATATATACATTTTCTGCCCCCATATCTTGAATTTTGGCAGCATTCTAAATGCATTTTATTAGACTGAATCATGCAGTGAAAGAACACACTCTAAATGAGCACAGTCAGTCTAGTTAGTGTTTAAGCACTCATAACTCCTCTTATAATCTGTATGATGAATGAATCTCTGCACTTTTGTTGCTTATGATGAGGGAATTTGTAAGTTTCAGTCTAAACTAAATTCAGTGATGACTAATCTGAACGTCTCTGATTGGCCACTGCATTCCTAAGCTCAACAGAATTGTGTGTGATTGGTTATAATGAGCAAAACACATAAAAATACAATGTAACATGAGCTATTTTTAGTCTAAATTTAATACAGCAATCAAATCCTTTCATTTCATTTTAACTAGTTTCATGTTTCAAGTATTATAGTTTTATTGAAAAACCAAACCCCCCCCCCCCAAGTATATATTTTTTTGGGTGTTATGGGGACCCCCCCAGACCCCCCCCCCCCAATTCGAACACTGGTTACAGCAGATGATGCACATAAAAC
>CM041807.1:37126981-37261981 GCA_023376895.1 Aspiorhynchus laticeps
GAATTATTTTTTATTTTATATTAAAGAAATGTTATATTTTTTGTTAGGCCACGGCTTTAAATCGCGTTCCGCGGGGGAGAGGTGGGGATTATTGCACCCATTACATATATAAACCATGGTTTTGATTGTATTTATGTGGTTATATAAATGTTAGTCAATACGCCAAAAAACATGGTTTTATTATAATACAATTTATTTTTATTTTTTTTTTGGTCATATTGATTAACCGGGATCATGTCAAAGAGCTTCACAGAGAAATTAAGTAAAATAAAAAAGGTAAGTAGCTTTAAATGATTAGATGATTAACGTTAAACTTAAATTTAGTAATGACAGTAACATTAGTTAAAATAAACAAGGGTTTGAATGGTGAGATCGTCCAAAAGAGTAGTCAGGTTAAGGTCCAAATCAGTAGTTCTGAAGGCCTGGTATTATATAGGAACAGATTTTCATTTTGTGAGAGATTAGTTTAAATAAAAGTAGTGATCTGATGCCCTAAATGCTAGTATTGTGCCAGATTTAGGTAACCTTCAGTTCTGATTTTTCACATTGATAAATTGATAACATTGTAATGTAGTGTTGCATTACAAAAGTACAATACAGTGTAACATGACTATAACATTCATATCTGCCTACTAAACACCTTAGTTTAATTATGCATGTCTCTCCATATTCACAGTGTAATTTTTATACTTTTTCTTTTTTTTTCAGATTGAAATGCCACCACGAATCAGCCCTCTTAAGGATGCCATGCATCATGTTGTCACAAAGTCTGACAAAGCTAAATTAGAGGTGAAGTACATCAACGCAGTGAAAGGTAAGGTGGTGTCTGGTATGATTTATCAGTTTATAATTACTATAATATGTAACCATAACCTTATGAGTATGTAATGCAAAACTTGGTAACTGGGTATGTTAATTAGTAAGGTGACCATACGGGACACACCCTTGCCAGGATTTCTATATTGCCTAAAATATCCAGGTTTTGCACTGTGCAGATCGATCTTTGTATGACATTATTTCACGAGAGCTATAGAGAGCAGAGCAGACGGCTCCTTATGCTTTCAAATCGCTCTTGCGGTTCTTTGGTGTCATTCAAACAACAAACATGTGCGTGTATTTGCATCCCTTTGATCGTTCTCACCTTCTCAAGTGCCACGATTAGTCGATTATGTACAATACCTTCATGTTATTGGTCAAACTACTTTGGATGTTTTAGGCAATATACAAATCCTGGCCAGGACGTGTCCTGTATAAATGGCACATATGGCCACCCCATTAATTAGGAACCAGGGGCCGGATTCACGAAAATCTTCTTAAGAAATAAGTTAAGAAATTTCTTAAGATAAATTCCACGAAGTTCGTAAGAATGTTCTTAAGTGTAATTCTTGAAAAATTCTTAATAAGTTCTTAAATATATTCTTAAGAACATCTTAATTTTTTTCTTAAGAAGAAAATGACCGTCTTTATCTGAGTGAATACATGACGCACTGATAAACTCGCACTTTATTGTCTTTTTGCACTTCCTGCAGATTACCCTAATAATCATAATAAGTACGCACACTCTTTTTGTCCCGACTTTGACTGGCGCTCAGCTTTTTTAATGCGGCGTGTTTTTGAACAGCTGTTGCTGCAGCGATCGGTGTAATTCATTTTTGTGCTGTGTTTTGCGCTCTCATCCGAGTGAGCGCTTCCGGTATGTGTGTCCGGCGCTGCTACAGCAAACGCGTCCTGTGTATCGGCACATTCATAAGCGCTGCATACTGCCAAAGATTGTCGTATTTATAAGCTAAAATAAAAGCGTCCAATTAAAGCTCCCACTCGTTGTTGTAGAGTTGCTACTGAGTTTTGAAGTCAGCAAAAAGTAGCATAGGCTAATCATAACCGATCATTGTTTACATCATCGCTGTCACTTCAGAAAACTAGTGCACATCCCTATTAATAGTCCTACTATGTATTATTTGTAGCTAATGTTGTTGTAATGCTTAAATATAACAATTAATTTGAAATAACCCAATAAATGTATTAAATAATTCTTGCTGTTTGGGATTTAAGACAAGTCTGGGGCTGTTCTAAATTTAAGAAGTTATTTACGATGATTTTTAAGATTCTTTTCAAGAATTTGAATACTTCTTAAGTTTTGTCTTAAGAACAATCTTATGAAAAAAGATAAGAATATTCTTAAGAAGATTTTTTGGGAATACAAAATATTCTTAATTTTTTTCTCAAGTTAAAAAATAAGAAGAAAATGGCAGTTAAGAAGAAATTTCTTTTTAAGAATGTTTGGTGAATACGGCCCCTGGTTGCAGAATATTTAAAATAAGCTACTATTGATGTGTTCTGTGTGTGCAATTATTTACATTTACACTTACATTTATGCATTTAGCAGACGCTTTTATCCAAAGCGACTTACAGTGCATTCAGGCTTTACATTCTTTTTTTTAATTTTATCTGTATGTGTGTTCCCTGGGAATTGAACCCATGACCTTTTGCGCTGCTAACGCAATGCTCTACCACTGAGCCACAGAAACACACATTATCATCCTTTATCTGCAAGATTTTTATATATAATTGTATTTTTTTTTTTTTGGGTGAATGTTTTTTGCTGTATTTGCAGGACGTGGACTATTTGCAAAAGGTTCCTTTTGCAAAGGAGATTTTATTGTCGAGTACAGAGGCGAAATGATAAATCATGCAGAGCTGGAGAGACGGAAAAGACTCTACCACCCATCCTGTGCTGTTTTTATGTTCGAGTTTAAGTGGAGAGGGAAAACGTGGTGGTAAGAAGTCAAATTGCACCAAAGCTATATTCCTTGTGCTATACTATAGTAAATAAGGCTGCATTTACACTGCAGGTCTTCATGACCAATTCCGATTTTGTGACTATGTCCATTTTTGGACGACGTGTTTGTTTCTTTTAAGAGTAACACTTATCCAATGTGTGCATTTTACACTGCTCTTGGTGACACAAACATAGCATATGCAGTATGACATCACAAATCAATTTTAATAGTACATTGAGTTTAATTTACTGATATGGAATTCATATAGCAACCTTTTTAATGCAATAGTTACTTCCATACATCAATATAATTATATAGTACAGATTCTTCAGGACAGGGATTATGTATGAAGCTCTGCTGAAAGCTTGCGATTAGAATAGGCCAATCTCAGAGGCCAGTTCCATAAACTTAGCCTCTGTTAAGACAGTGTCTTATGAAACTAGTATATTTTGGATTCAACTTAGATTAGTCTAAGTTATGTAAAAATTTGACCCGTCTTAAAGAAAAAAATTAGATGACTAACTTTTAAAACTAGTCTAAACCTTGGAAGGTCAGGGCCGCATTAAGGCTGCACTGGGCCCCGGGGCTATGACTTACTGCAGGGCCCCCCATCACAATAATTATATACACTATATTGCCAAAAGTATTGGCACCCCCTTCTAATGAACAGGTTTGACTACTTTAGTCATTTCTATGAGTACAAATCTTAATGTTAAAGCATATAATGATATTCTAGGAAATTGTGCTTCTAATATTATAGCAACAGTTTGGACTCTTTTCTATTCTAACATGACAATGTCTCTGTGTATAAGACAAGGTTCAAAAAGAAAATGATTGATTGAGTCAGCGTGGAAGAACTTGACTGGTCTGCATAAAACCAAGTCCTAATCCCAGTTTAACACCTCTGGTGTGACTGTAAATGCAGACCTTGAGACAAAAACTCATCACCAAACACCAATATTTGGAACAATACTGGTAATCAGACAGTTGCTGGGTCCCCATGACTTCCATAGTATGAAAAAAATACACTATAATTGGAGTCAACGGGGACCAGAAACTGGTTGCTATCATTTTTTCAAAGCATCTTCTTTTATGTTGAGGAGAACAAAGAAATTCATAGAGGTTTAGAACCTCTCATATCCAGAGGTTTAGAATCTCATCATATCCAGGATCTCATATCTAACATTACACATGCTTTATCTTTAAACATTAACGTTCATTTAAGACAAAAATAACTGTTTACGAGGATACTCGCAAAGACGAGAATTTTTGACACATAACTGTGTATTTGAACGTTTAAGCACAAGGAGCGAAAGGTTTATTCAGTCGCAATACGAGCAAGTGCGCTCCGTGCGAAATCAGGCTGAAACCATCTTAATGCATGCATTTACCAGAATGAATTCTGCCCCACTGCTTAATGTTCATTACCAGTTTAAACTATTTGTTTTAAAACCTGCTTAAAAGAGTTTAAATGATAAGCTTAGCCTACATCTTGACACGCAAAACTATTGATATATTTCTACCGGATTATCTCCCAAGTCCCAATGAATAGCCTATATAGTTTGTTCAAACACAAAACGAATATACTGTACATCCAGTTAATAATCAAACTAACCCAAAATCTGTGTGGACGATGACCTTTATTTTATTTTTTCTGCTCTGCGCAGAATAAAAAGTGGACTGCTGTGCGTGGTAAACCGTTTGTTTGGTAAACCAAATTCAGACTTTAAGCTTCAATCTCAAATGGTAATGCATGGAATTTACGGAAAAGCTCAACTAAATAACAGCACTAATACGTGGGGGGCGTGGTGACTTTGGCGATCGGTGCGGCAGTCAATCTACCCCACAGCCAATCACGGGCCCCCTCCTTGCTTGGGCCCCGGAGCTTCAGCCCCGCCTAGCCCAATGGTTAAAACGGCCTTGTGGAAGATATTTAAGCATGTCACAGCTTCTGAATCCGTTTGAATCACAGTCATAAAGGTTTTTTTTTTTCTCATTAAAACCAAATGCATTCATCAGTGATTGTACATCAAGGGCAGGTGTATTTTATTTTGTGGTTTCAGTGGAATGAATGGGGAGAGTCTCCACAGAGGGACTGAAGCACTCGTCAGTGCACGAGCCGCTGTCAATGACAACAGCAGCAACGAGCACTCGGTGTGAAAAGCAACACATTTCAGCATCAGATCGCCTTTTATTTAACACAAAAGAACTAAAAGAAGTGCAAATGCATGTATCCAATTATATCTGATTTATTTTCACATGAATGAAGCCTGAAAGCAATCTGAGAATATCCGAATCCATGCTTTTCTCTTGCTTGCTCTGTACATCTGATCTGTACCATATGGGATGAAAAAAAAAAAAGGGAATTGGGTCACTTGAACCATGCAGTGTAAATACAGCCTAAGAAACTGATTTGTGGTGATATATTGTAACACTTGCATTTATCCTTTTCTTTTTTTTTTTCTCCAAATTTAAGCATTGATGCATCTAGGGAAGATGGATCATTTGGACGGTTAGTTAACGATGACCACCAACATCCAAATTGTAAAATGAAGAAAATAGATGTGATTGGAAAGCCGCACTTGTGTTTATTTGCGCTGAAAGACATTGAAGAAGGAGAAGAAATTGCCTACGATTATGGCGGAGATGACTGCCCCTGGAGAACTCAAGTAAGTTGCACAGCACACTGTATACAGAATAGCTCATTTTTGAATCTATTAGAAATATGAATATAATTTCTCACAATTATGACTTTTGGGTCAGTGTGTTTTTTTTTTGTATACATTAAATAATGGGGTCTTACGGTCTTAGACCAATTTAGGGATTAGACAGTGGGGGTTGTATGCTTGCCTAATGGGTAAAATGTTTAAATGTGTAAATGTCTCTTGTGTTTCTGTGTTGTGAAATCTTCTCATTCTTGATGTTGTGTCCTACAGAAGAACAGCATTGCTGCTAATAGCAGAGCAGCAGGTGACTCTGATCCTTCTCTCCAGTCACAGACTCAGATGGATGATGCTTCTGGTCAAACCAAGTCTCCTCAACAAGTACGTTCACCTTCATCACTGAAGATTTAAATCTAACATCTGTTTTGGTCACGTTTCCAGCATATTTTGATGCGTATCTGCTGTAAATTAGTTCACCCAACAGTTAATGGACATGTGTCCAGTAGGTTAGTGGTAGTGGAATATTTAGAGCCAGTTTTATCCATCACAAGTCATTTTTTTCTTGGCTAATTGGTACTTTAAAATTTACACTCACGAAGTCCCCACAACACACAATTTGAACTCCAACACTGAGCGACTGAATGTGTGAAATTAGATGAATCTGGTCCCCATAAGGAACAATAACGTTGTGTGAAAGGTCCTCGTGAGGCCTGTTTTGTTCAAGATGTGTGTGTGAGCGCAGACAGAGGATGCTGGGCTGGAATTAACAGTTTAAGATGAGGTTGATTGTCTCTCTGAAATCATGAGGTGTGTTTCTGTGTTGTGAAATCTTCTCATTCTTGATGTTGTGTCCTACAGAAGAACAGCATTGCTGCTAATAGCAGAGCAGCAGGTGACTCTGATCCTTCTCTCCAGTCACAGACTCGGATGGATGATGCTTCTGGTCAATCCAAGTCTCCTCAACAAGTACGTTCACCTTCATCATTGAAGATTTAAGTCTAACATCTGTTTTGGTCACGTTTCCAGCATATTTTGATGCGTATCTGCTGTAAATTAGTTCACCCAACAGTTAATGGACATGTGTCCAGTAGGTTAGTGGTAGTGGAATATTTGGAGCCAGTTTTATCCATCACAAGTAACTTTTTCTTGGCTAATTGGTACTTTAAAATTTACACTCACGACGTCCCCACAACACACAATTTGAACTCCAACACTGAGCGACTGAATGTGTGAAATTAGATGAATCTGGTCCCCATAAGGAACAATAACGTTGTGTGAAAGGTCCTCGTGAGGCCTGTTTTGTTCAAGATGTGTGTGTGAGCGCAGACAGAGGATGCTGGGCTGGAATTAACAGTTTAAGATGAGGTTGATTGTCTCTCTGAAATCACGAGGTGTGTTTCTGTGTTGTGAAATCTTCTCATTCTTGATGTTGTGTCCTACAGAAGAACAGCATTGCTGCTAATAGCAGAGCAGCAGGTGACTCTGATCCTTCTCTCCAGTCACAGACTCAGATGGATGATGCTTCTGGTCAAACCAAGTCTCCTCAACAAGTACGTTCACCTTCATCATTGAAGATTTAAGTCTAACATCTGTTTTGGTCACGTTTCCAGCATATTTTGATGCGTATCTGCTGTAAATTAGTTCACCCAACAGTTAATGGACATGTGTCCAGTAGGTTAGTGGTAGTGGAATATTTAGAGCCAGTTTTATCCATCACAAGTAACTTTTTCTTGGCTAATTGGTACTTTAAAATTTACACTCACGAAGTCCCCACAACACATAATTTGAACTCCAACACTGAGCGACTGAATGTGTGAAATTAGATGAATCTGGTCCCCATAAGGAACAATAACGTTGTGTGAAAGGTCCTCGTGAGGCCTGTTTTGTTCAAGATGTGTGTGTGAGCGCAGACAGAGGATGCTGGGCTGGAATTAACAGTTTAAGATGAGGTTGATTGTCTCTCTGAAATCATGAGGTGTGTTTCTGTGTTGTGAAATCTTCTCATTCTTGATGTTGTGTCCTACAGAAGAACAGCATTGCTGCTAATAGCAGAGCAGCAGGTGACTCTGATCCTTCTCTCCAGTCACAGACTCAGATGGATGATGCTTCTGGTCAAACCAAGTCTCCTCAACAAGTACGTTCACCTTCATCATTGAAGATTTAAGTCTAACATCTGTTTTGGTCACGTTTCCAGCATATTTTGATGCGTATCTGCTGTAAATTAGTTCACCCAACAGTTAATGGACATGTGTCCAGTAGGTTAGTGGTAGTGGAATATTTAGAGCCAGTTTTATCCATCACAAGTAACTTTTTCTTGGCTAATTGGTACTTTAAAATTTACACTCACGAAGTCCCCACAACACATAATTTGAACTCCAACACTGAGCGACTGAATGTGTGAAATTAGATGAATCTGGTCCCCATAAGGAACAATAACGTTGTGTGAAAGGTCCTTGTGAGGCCTGTTTTGTTCAAGATGTGTGTGTGAGCGCAGACAGAGGATGCTGGGCTGGAATTAACAGTTTAAGATGAGGTTGATTGTCTCTCTGAAATCATGAGGTGTGTTTCTGTGTTGTGAAATCTTCTCATTCTTGATGTTGTGTCCTACAGAAGAACAGCATTGCTGCTAATAGCAGAGCAGCAGGTGACTCTGATCCTTCTCTCCAGTCACAGACTCGGATGGATGATGCTTCTGGTCAAACCAAGTCTCCTCAACAAGTACGTTCACCTTCATCACTGAAGATTTAAATCTAACATCTGTTTTGGTCACGTTTCCAGCATATTTTGATGCGTATCTGCTGTAAATTAGTTCACCCAACAGTTAATGGACATGTGTCCAGTAGGTTAGTGGTAGTGGAATATTTGGAGCCAGTTTTATCCATCACAAGTAACTTTTTCTTGGCTAATTGGTACTTTAAAATTTACACTCACGAAGTCCCCACAACACATAATTTGAACTCCAACACTGAGCGACTGAATGTGTGAAATTAGATGAATCTGGTCCCCATAAGGAACAATAACGTTGTGTGAAAGGTCCTCGTGAGGCCTGTTTTGTTCAAGATGTGTGTGTGAGCGCAGACAGAGGATGCTGGGCTGGAATTAACAGTTTAAGATGAGGTTGATGGTCTCTCTGAAATCACGAGGTGTGTTTCTGTGTTGTGAAATCTTCTCATTCTTGATGTTGTGTCCTACAGAAGAACAGCATTGCTGCTAATAGCAGAGCAGCAGGTGACTCTGATCCTTCTCTCCAGTCACAGACTCAGATGGATGATGCTTCTGGTCAAACCAAGTCTCCTCAACAAGTACGTTCACCTTCATCACTGAAGATTTAAGTCTAACATCTGTTTTGGTCACGTTTCCAGCATATTTTGATGCGTATCTGCTGTAAATTAGTTCACCCAACAGTTAATGGACATGTGTCCAGTAGGTTAGTGGTAGTGGAATATTTGGAGCCAGTTTTATCCATCACAAGTAACTTTTTCTTGGCTAATTGGTACTTTAAAATTTACACTCACGACGTCCCCACAACACACAATTTGAACTCCAACACTGAGCGACTGAATGTGTGAAATTAGATGAATCTGGTCCCCATAAGGAACAATAACGTTGTGTGAAAGGTCCTCGTGAGGCCTGTTTTGTTCAAGATGTGTGTGTGAGCGCAGACAGAGGATGCTGGGCTGGAATTAACAGTTTAAGATGAGGTTGATTGTCTCTCTGAAATCACGAGGTGTGTTTCTGTGTTGTGAAATCTTCTCATTCTTGATGTTGTGTCCTACAGAAGAACAGCATTGCTGCTAATAGCAGAGCAGCAGGTGACTCTGATCCTTCTCTCCAGTCACAGACTCAGATGGATGATGCTTCTGGTCAAACCAAGTCTCCTCAACAAGTACGTTCACCTTCATCACTGAAGATTTAAGTCTAACATCTGTTTTGGTCACGTTTCCAGCATATTTTGATGCGTATCTGCTGTAAATTAGTTCACCCAACAGTTAATGGACATGTGTCCAGTAGGTTAGTGGTAGTGGAATATTTGGAGCCAGTTTTATCCATCACAAGTAACTTTTTCTTGGCTAATTGGTACTTTAAAATTTACACTCACGAAGTCCCCACAACACATAATTTGAACTCCAACACTGAGCGACTGAATGTGTGAAATTAGATGAATCTGGTCCCCATAAGGAACAATAACGTTGTGTGAAAGGTCCTCGTGAGGCCTGTTTTGTTCAAGATGTGTGTGTGAGCGCAGACAGAGGATGCTGGGCTGGAATTAACAGTTTAAGATGAGGTTGATTGTCTCTCTGAAATCACGAGGTGTGTTTCTGTGTTGTGAAATCTTCTCATTCTTGATGTTGTGTCCTACAGAAGAACAGCATTGCTGCTAATAGCAGAGCAGCAGGTGACTCTGATCCTTCTCTCCAGTCACAGACTCAGATGGATGATGCTTCTGGTCAATCCAAGTCTCCTCAACAAGTACGTTCACCTTCATCATTGAAGATTTAAGTCTAACATCTGTTTTGGTCACGTTTCCAGCATATTTTGATGCGTATCTGCTGTAAATTAGTTCACCCAACAGTTAATGGACATGTGTCCAGTAGGTTAGTGGTAGTGGAATATTTAGAGCCAGTTTTATCCATCACAAGTCATTTTTTTCTTGGCTAATTGGTACTTTAAAATTTACACTCACGAAGTCCCCACAACACACAATTTGAACTCCAACACTGAGCGACTGAATGTGTGAAATTAGATGAATCTGGTCCCCATAAGGAACAATAACGTTGTGTGAAAGGTCCTCGTGAGGCCTGTTTTGTTCAAGATGTGTGTGTGAGCGCAGACAGAGGATGCTGGGCTGGAATTAACTTGTTTGTTTTCTCTCTCTGAGCTCTGGTCAGCTTTTTCATTTTCAAATGTCAAGTACTATACTAAGATTTCAAATACTACTGTAAAATAATGTTTATCCTTTTTGTTTACAGATTGTGACACAGTGCCAAAATGAAAATGAGATGTTTGTGCCAAGACTGAGACGGACTAAAAGTATCATAGTAAGTTTTCAAGAGACTTGATGTCTTTTTTTATTATTGATCAGATCCTTCTCATTATCAATAACTCAGCGGAGTGGTGTAAAATAACTTGGGTAATATTAATATTCTTATGTGATATTGACTGCCAAATATAAGAGAATAATAAAAATTTTATTTACTTTAAGACCAAAATTATGTAATCGGATCCTTTTTTTTTTTTTTTTTTTTGGTCAGATCAACTGCCCATAACATTTTCACTGAGAACTTTATTATAACACAGTAAGAAGCAGCAAATCATCACATGTAACTTGTAAAATTGAGGGAAAAACGTTCATTTTATTTTGACAATAGTAGCCAATTTACTGTATCTGTTAATCTATTGATCAATCAATTGCAGCAGTTCCACCAAATTCTTTTTCCTATTTTTTTATTTTTTTAGGTGAAAGATACAAATCTTGAAGACTCTGATGAGCTCTTTTATTCAACGCCAGAAAGTTCAGATGAGTATGTTCCAGATACCACTTCCGAAAGTGACGGTGATGTTAGCCTTGCACTAAACCAGACAAAACGTCAGCTTCTTGATGAACTGGATGTTGATGAATCTGGCTCAGTGAGTTCCCCTGACTGTGATACAACAACATCAGACAAAATGCACAGCCTTGCATCTGAAGCATCTGAAACAGGAGAAGAGCCCAGTTCAAGTCAGAACGCAACAGACGGCGTAGTTGTTAGTGCATACCAAAAAAGAAATGGTGCTAGAGTGTACAACAAGAGACATTACTGCTTGTATTGCACTAAACCTTATGCTAAGATGGCAAGACATCTAGAAAGTTCACATGAAAATAAGTCTGATGTGGCTAGAGCTCTAAGCTTTCCAAAGGGATCAAAGGAGAGGAAAAAACAGCTTGATTATATTCGCAACCGAGGAAACTATGCTCACAACGCTGCTGTTATGGAGTCAGGAAAGGGGGAACTAGTGCCATTTAAAAGACCACGTAAAAAAGCGCAGGGAGAAGATTTCATGCATTGTGCATACTGTCAAGGACTTTTTACAAGAAAGGTCCTGTGGAGACATATGCGTACTTGTAGGCTTCAAACGCAATCAGTCCCTCCCAAACCAGGAAAAAACCGTATTCAGTCCATGTGTACCTACACCGGGCCTGTGCCTTCAAACATGACCAAACAACTGTGGGGAGTAATCGGTGCCATGAATCCTGACCCAATCACAGATATAATAAAAAATGACAGAGTAATTACTGAAATTGGGCAGCACCTGTTGAACAAAGGTGGGCTATCAGATAAGAATAAACAATGTGTGCGGGAGAAGATGCGAGAATTGGGAAGGTTGATTCACAGTGCTAGGAGATTCACCTCCTTAAAAACACTGGAAGATTGTGTAAATCCAAATAAGTACATGGAGACTGTCAAAGCTGTCAAGTATGCATGTGGGTATGACAGTGAAACCGACAAATTCATGGTTCCATCACTTGCAAATAAGCTTGGAAATTCCCTGGTTAAAGTAAGCAAACTCTTAAAAGCTCGGGGCTTAATCTCCAACGACAAACAGCTTGTGAAGAATGCCAGTGAGTTTCAAGAAGTCCATGCAAATAAGTGGAACGAGATGATCTCGGCTACAGCATTGAGGAATATCAGGGAAGCAAAGTGGAATGTGCCCACTCTCATGCCATTTACTGAAGACGTGCAAAAAATGCATACTTTTCTCAGTCAAGTGCAAGACGAGTGGTTCAACCAGCTTTCTGAAAGTCCCTCTACTAAAGCCTGGATGGAGCTGGCAAAGGTGTGTCTATCCCAGATGATTCTCTTTAACCGGCGGAGAGAAGGAGAGGTGGCGAGCATGCCTTTGTCTGCGTTTTTATCAAGAGACACTTCTGATCCACATGAGGATGTGGACTGGGCACTCTCCGAAGTGGAGAAAAAACTCTGCAGACACTTCACAAGGGTTATCACCAGGGGAAAGCGTGGTCGGCCAGTTCCAATTCTTCTGACTCCCAAAATGCTGTGTTCCTTAGAACTCCTCATTAAGCAGAGAGAGGCTTGTGGGGTTTTAAAAGACAATGCCTATATGTTTGCTAGACCAGAAGCCATGACACATTTCCGAGGGTCAGACTGCCTCCGTGGCTTTGCAAAGGAGTGTGGTGCAAAGTGTCCCAAGGCACTGACATCTACCAGGCTGCGAAAGCATGCCGCAACTCTTTCAACAGTGCTGAACATGACCGACACCGAGATGGACCAGCTGGCAAACTTTCTTGGACACGACATAAGAATCCACCGTGAGTTCTATCGACTGCCTGAGAAGACCCTGCAACTTGCCAAGATCAGCAAAGTTTTAATGGCTCTTGAGCAAGGAAGATTAGCCGAGTTCCATGGCAAGAACTTGGATGAAATTGGGATAGATCCTGATGGTTTGCTATTTTATTATATTTTTTTCAACCATCTATTCATATACCATGTGTTTACAAACCATTATACACTGTAAAGCTGTGTTTTGAACTTCCACAGAAAAAGTTATTGACTGTGATGAGGAAGATGGGAGCATACAGGAGGGACACTGTTCATCTACTGTTGACGGTTTGTATTACTGTCCAAATACAAATTACATTTTGCAGTTATTAATAGTTGTCAGTCAAGTGACTTGTGAAGATCTGACTGGCAAAAACATTGTTCCAACATTCAATAAGATCCTTCAGTGCACTGAACAAGCTTTTTTTTTTTTGTCAAAACAACTTGTGTAACGAATCAAATGCCTCCAAGCTATTCTTCAACATGTTTTAATACTAAACTTAATACTATAAAATAGTAGTTTCATAAGAGAAATTTAAATTTGTTGTGTAATGCTAGCTGATCCACTCTCTTCTCATGTTGGATGGGTTGAGGCACAAAACAAATTGTCAGATGATTCCATAATGACTGAAATAAAACTAAGTACTCCGTTTAGAGTTTTTGAGCTTATTTTTTTCTAAAATGTTTATTGCAGAGACATATGTAGTTCACTTATACAGTAAGTGCAATTAATCCTAAAGTGTGCAGTTGTTTTCATCATTGCAAGTATATGTACTTATTATTTAAAATCATTAGTGTGACAAACACATCATGTCAGCATTTTATAGTACATTTACTTTTTTTTTAATTTTTATTGATCTTTCTAAAAATGTCGAACTTTGATTATTGCCCATAGAACCTTCAGCCGAGGTGGCGCTTCCTCCTACCGAGAGGAAAATGTCACCACCACCCAAGAGAAACAAACCATCATCAGATGAGCAGATGCCTTCAGGAGCCAGTGCTATGAGGCCGCCTTGCAAAGGTGAACTCTTTACACATTTCTCTTTTGTATGTCTGTTGCTTTCTGTAGAATTAAATTAAACTAGAAATGGCTAAATGTTGCAGTAGCAGCCACATGGGTAAAAAAAATACTCCTTTTAATCACTGATAAGCTTATATCTGTTTGTCATTTTATCCCTGAAAAATTATAAATTCATGCCTCTTTCATTTCAAAGCCACCAGTTACCCTCCTCTGTCAGCTGTAAGTAATTAAAAATAAAATGACACGCATGTAATGTTTTGCCCACACATTTAATGTGCTCTGCTGCTTGCATTGCATATTGTCTCTAGAGAGGTTTCTATGTCTCTGGCACAAAAATCAACACCATTTCTTTAGACTGGGTAGGAGAATTTTTTTTTTTTTCCTGTAATTAACTGAAAAATATTATTGAAGTTGCTGATTTTTCTAGCTATATTGGCTGATTATATCACCATATATTTTTTTCTTCTCTCGCTCCCCACAATTCAAAAAAATTACTAGAGATCCCTGGTTATATCATATGTATTTAGTCACCAATTTCTGAGTGAAATCATTCATCTAGTTATTAAAGTGCCCCTTTTATGCTTTCTCAGGTATGATCTTTCATGTAGTGTGTAATATAGCTGTTTGTCAATGTAAAAAGATGAAAGTGCAGGACAAACGTGTAGTTTGACCTACTCCCAAACAATGGTAGAACCGACAACAGACTGACATCTGACCAATCAGAGCAGAGTAGAGACTCAGAAATGAGGTTTTAGAGAGATTGAATCCTTGAACAAACGCTGATGCTATATGTATTATGAGAAAACTAAGGTGTTTTTTTTTTTAACCTTGGACACAGGTAAGCTTATTATATGAGACCTCTAAAGCTAAATTAGACGCTTGAAATAAAGCAGGAGAGCACTTTTTAACATTCAGACCAGATCACTAAATACTTTGTTTTTTTTCACTGTTTACCTTTTTGAAATGTTTCTACCAAAACTTTTATGATTTGAACACTTTGCTGCAGATCTGTTGCTGCCAGCATCCCTAAATGGTTCTTCTCTACACATGAATTTCAAAATCATAATGCTCAGAAACCCATCTGTAGTTGTCTATAGGGTTACTTGGTTGATTCTAGAATCTGCTAGGTACTTTAAGTGGGACTAGTAGTAACTGTAGTTGTTCTAATAATTGAAACATCAGTAACCCCTGGACCGGTTTAATGAGTGGATTGATGCATAGAAATAACTTGCAGGGAAGACATTGTTCCTAATTTATCTTTTCCTTTTCACCAATGATCATTTCAGGGCAGGTGACTGAATGTAAAAATTGCTGTTTGATTGACAATGTAATTTTATTTATAGGTAGAGTACAAATAATTTTACTTGCACTATAGACCTTTTTAGGGCCTACATCACGATTACATCACAGCGCTAGCTGGAGGCAAAACAAAGGGAAAACTGGAGGCGGCTCATTCAAACCAGCGCAGATTCGGCTACACAAGGAGCTTAAAATATCATCTTGTTGTGATGTTGGGTGCTAGAATCGATGTAGTAGAGGGGCTCCAATTTGAAATTTGATCGCATACCTGCTGCCACTGCCAGACAAAAAAACGATGACAGCTGTGGTTAAACGCAGTAAAACGAGTGGACTGGACAGAAACCATCGTCAAAAATGCTCGCGTTTGCAGCGCACACTTGTTATCAGAAAAGGTTCGATAAAGTATTGTCTTTTGTTGTTATGGGCGCGTCTAAAGATTTCTTATGTATCTCACTACTATGCCGTGTATGAAATAATGTCTGTGTGCATGTGTAAAACAACAAACTGACGATTTATATGCTTAATCATATGTAATTGTATATACATTATTGTGATTAATTGTGGCTGGAATAATAATGTTGCTGTAAAAATAGTTGCCTGCTGAAATTGAAATGTATATGTTCATTTATATATTATCTTCATGACTACAGGTGCATCTCAATAAATTAGAATGTCGTGAAAAAGTTAATTTTTTCTTGTAACGTATTTCAAAAAGTGAAACTTTCATATATTTTAGATTCATTACATACAAAGTAAAACATTTCAAAAAAACTTTTTGTTTTAATTTTGATGATTAGAGCTTACAGCTCATGAAAGTCAAAAATCAGTATCTCAATATTAGAATATTTACATTTGAGTTTCAATAAATGACCATCCCTACAGTATAAATTCTGAGTATCTCTTGTTCTTTGAAACCACAATAATGGGGAAGACTGCTGACTTGGCAATGATCCAGAAGACGAACATTGACACCCTCCACAAAGAGGGTAAGTCACAGAGGGTCATTACTGAAAGGTGTGGCTGTTTACAGAGTGCTGTATCAAAGCATATTAAATGCAAAGTTGACTGGAAGGAAGAATTTGGGTAGGAAAAGGTGCACAAGCAACAGGGATGAGCGCAAGCTTGAGAATACTGTCAAGCAAAGCTGATTCAAACACTTGTGAGAGCTTCACAAGGAGTGGACTGAAGCTGGAGTCAGTGCACCAAGAGTCACCACGCTCAGACGTCTTCAGGAAAAGGGCTACCAAGCCACGTCTGAACCAGAGACAACGTCAGAAGCATCTTACCTGGGCTGTGGAGAAAAATAACTCAGTGGTCCAAAGTCCTCTTTTCAGATGAAAGTACATTTTGCATTTCATTTGGAAATCAAGGACCCAGAGTCTGGAGGAAGAGTGGAGAGGCACAGATTCCATGTTGCTTGAAGTCCAGTGTGAAGTTTCCACAGTCAGTGATGATTTGGGCTGCCATGTCATCTGCTGGTGTTGGTCCACTGTGTTTTCTGAAGTCCACAGTCAACGCAGCCATCTACCAGGAGATTTTAGAGCACTTCATGCTTCCTTCTGCTGACGAGCTTTATGGAGATGCTGATTTCATTTTCCAGCAGGACTTGGCACCTGCCCACACTGCCAAAGGTACCAAAAGCTGGTTCAATGACCATGGTGTTACTGTGCTTGATTGGCCAGCAAACTCACCTGACCTGAACCTCATAGAGAATCTATGGGGTATTGTCAAGAGGAAGATGAGAGACACCAGACCCAACAATGCAGATGAGCTGAAGGCCACTGTCAAAGAAACCTGGGCTTCCATACCACCTCAGCAGTGCCACAAACTGATCACCTCCATGCCACACCGAATTGAGGCAGTAATTAAAGCAAAAGGAGCCCCTACCAAGTATTGAGTACATATACAGTAAATTAACATACTTTCCAGAAGGCCAACAATTCACTAAAAATGTTTTTTTTATTGGTCTTATGAAGTATTCTAATTTGTTGAGATGGTGATTTGGTGGGTTTGTGTTAAATGTGAGCCTAAATCATCACAATTAAAAGAACCAAAGACTTAAACTACTTCAGTCTGTGTGCATTGAATTTATTTAATACACGAGTTTCACAATTTGAGTTGAATTACTGAAATAAATATTTTTCCACGACATTCTTATTTATTGAGATGCACCTGTAGATAGACACGGTGAGTTTGTCTTAACTATACAGGTTAGATGTGAGTCACTCAACCGAAGGGAATCCTGTCAGATCATCCTTTGAGTTAAAGCGTGTGCGGGTCGGCCAATTTGGTTTCTTCCGTTAAAGTTAAACTTTTCAAATAACCATTGCGGTCCCGAACAGTGAGTGACCTTACATATGCAGGTTAAATCGGAATTTCTCCAGTTATTGTTAAAAAAAATAAGCTAACAGACTTCATTGAAGTGGTCAGGGGGATCTTTTTGCCTCCACTTAAGCTCCGCCCACAGAAAAACGTCACAATGTTTACTAACAGGAAAAGGGTCTATAGACGCTGATTTAAATACTGATTATAGGATTCAGAACTTCGGATTGGAATTCCAGCATACACTCTTAATCACTTTTTTTTCTGATCACTTTAAGGTAAAACTACCCAGAAGAAAACTCCCTGGCAGCAGGCAGAGGTGCAGGCGGTGGAAAGGCACCTGAAGCGATTCATCATATCTGCCACTGTACCATCAAAGAGTGACTGTGAGAAATGCTTGAAAGCTGAACCAGAAGCTCTGAGGAACCGCGATTGGAAGACCGTCAAATTTTACGTTTATAATCGCATTACAGCTTATAAAAAGAAATTGCAGTGCAGATAATACTGTGAAGATGCAACTATCTGGCATGGCAGGTTTTGTTTAAAGAAGTTAAAGCCACAGCAACATTTAAAGAAATAGAATATCTTTGTTAAACCAGTGCATAAAGACCACACGCTGAAAAGCATTGGTCTAAAAAAAGTTTTGTAATTTGTTGAAATTCATGTCTGTGAAAGGTATATACAGTATATATATTTTTTTTTATATGATTTTATTTTTTACTTTTAGTATAACAAGACTTTTGAGGTTTTGTTTTGAGGATTGACTTCATTTGAGTTCTTATGTGAAGTTTAACTCAATAAAAGTTGAATTCAGTCATTTTAATGTCTTTAAGTTCAATTAGTAGTAGGTTTATTGTATTGATAAGTATCCGGTGAATGAGTAGTACCTGATACTGGGTGGTTGGCTGGGGCTGAACACTATTTTATTTTTGTATTTTTTTTAAATTACAATTATAGAAAGAATAGTTTGAAGTGGAAAGGTTTAAATGTTTGACTTGTGGGTATGATATGAGTTGGAATATATCCAGGCAATTATTCACTACTCCCAATATGATCCTTTGTATGTGAATGAAGAACTTGTTGACTGCAACATCAGTCCACTTTAGTCACACTGATAATTCCAATCAAACCTAGGAACCATCAATCAGTCAATCCAACCAAAATTCTACATGTTGAGGAGATGGATTACACGCTTAAGGCTGGTCGTCCCAGACTAAAAAGCATGTTTGAGTCGTCCTAACTGAAAGTAACTTGCACTGAAGGATCTTAGAATATGTCAGCCATTGTTTTGTCTCTGGATGCACACCAGTAATTTTTTTTAAACCAGTTTTTTTTATTTATTTTTTCTAAAGCATTTTAATAGAAACTGTTTAAATACCCTAATTTAACTAAGGCCTAGTCCTGGTTTAAGATAATCTCTGTCTGTGAAACTGGTCCTAGGTGTTTTATGCGAGAGTGAAGCTTTGCATCACTAGCACCGTTTGCAGACCTCACTACATCTCCACATAAACTAATCTAAGTTAAATTTAAAAATTTTAACTTTTGTACTACTAATTAACATTTTAATTCTATTTGATTGTAAACCTATTTTAAGAGCAAATGAACAAATGCAGTCTGAAGGTTTACTTAATATAAATGCCTTTTATTTGTTATTAGTAATACTTATTGTTGTTGCAAGGTCCCCACAAATCATGGGAATGCATGTGTATTAGTGTGTACGCAAGGTCCCCACAAGTCATGGCAATGTGTGTTTATTATGCAAATGATATGCATATAATATTCAAATTAGGTCCCTGTAAGTCATGTTCATCTGGTTTTTCAGAGGTCCCCATTAAGCATGGTCTAGTCATTACTTCATCAATTCAGTTGTCTGAGGTTGTGTATAGGCTAACAAAGCTGTGGTTAGTGTCCCTTATTTTTTTCAGACCTCTAAACCCTTTAGAAATGGTGGTCCCCACATGTGATGATTATAAAGTTGGTCCCCATCAAACATGGAAACCAGTATGTGTGTGCGTGTGTGTGAGAGAGAGAGTGTGTGTGTGTGTGTGTGTGTGTGTGTGTTTCTCTCTCTCTCTGCTGGAGTTTGTGTTTATTTGAGTGTGACGGAGGTTTTTGTACGACTCTTTCACTAGAATGAAGCACTGTGGTGGACTTTTGGTGGAGGAACTAAACTGACGATCGGTAAGTCTTCGATTCTATCATTAAACTGTATGATATTTGATTCATTCATTTTAATTTGTTTTTAGATAATTTCAGTAACAAAAATTGTCAAAGTCGTTCTTTAAAAATGTGTTTTTGTAAAGTTTCTTTAATAATTGCAATATTTCATTTATTTCATAATTTACTTAAGTTTTATATTTCATATTGTTTTTAAATCTGATTTATCATTTTACATGAATAATTTTACTTATTATATGTAACATATTATTGTATCTTAATATATAAATGTCAGTAATTTATGATATATTCAATTATTTCTTGATATTCATAATATCGTCTATAATTAATGGAAAATTTAACAATTAAGGGTTTTTAGGTAATACATATAAAGTTTTCTGCTGCTGATCATTAAAAAACAACAACATCATAATAGAAACTTAAAATTGCGCTGAAAATTACAATTGATTGTGAGTGTCAAAATAGTAGAATATTTTTAAAATACTAATAATATTATTTAAAAATGTTTTCTATAGCTTATGATGAAATTACAATATTAATTTTCATGTTTACAATGTTTTTTTATTAGATTGAGATTTAAAAATTAGATGTTCTATAACTTCCTAATTCCTAAAAAAATCTTATAGTATAATCTTAAAGTATATTTGTATTTCATCACTTATTTAAATTGTATAATTAATATTGTTTTTAAATGTCATTTTTAATTTTATAAGAATAATTACATGTAATTACACGTATTGATGGCAGTACTTCAAAATCTAATTATTTCTTGATATATACTGTACAGTATAATTTTGTCTAAGTCTTGGCAAATTTAACAATAAAGGGTTTGTCTGAATAGCAGAATATTTTCAAAGTACAATTAATATTGAAATAATCATTTAATTATTTTTTCTAAGTCATATAGCAACATCACAATATAATCATCAATTTACTTGAATAATGTTTTTTCAAAATTCTGAGGAATATTTCAAATGTAACTCATAAATTTAAAATCAAATGATGTTTTTCATTTCTGCTTCTGTTGTGTGTGTTTGTGTGTTTCAGCTGGTCCCGCAGTGAAGCCCTCCGTGTCTCTGCTGCCTCCCTCTTCTCTGCAGATCTCTGGAGACTCAGCCGCACTGCTCTGTCTGCTCAGCTCTTACTCTCCACAGGGGGCGCAGGTGAGCTGGACGCTGGACGGGTCAGAGGTCACCGAGGGGGTTCAGACCAGCGCAGAGAGCGAGCGGGACGGACGCTACAGCCGCAGCAGCGTCCTGAGCCTCAGCAAAGCACGCTGGGAAGACGCAGAGCGCTTCGTCTGCAGAGTAACACATGACGGAGCTGCTCAAGAGACCTCGTTCCTCAAGAGCTCCGAGTGCTGATGTTTCTCCAGTGAAGAGCAGCAGGATTCACAGCAGTCACGTGATTTACAGCTCAATACTCAAGCAGTCTTTCAATCTGCTGCCATTGCTGTTCATTCAATAAAGCTTCTGAACGCCTTACATTTGTGTTCGACTGCATCATTGATCAGTGTGTCCTTCCTTCACTAAAGTTTCAGCTGCTGTTGATGGATTGTAATAGTTGAGAACAGCTGCGTTTAGCAGTAAATGTGAACTGAAGCTCTTGGGGTTTGAACATGGTCTCTGGAGACGGAGCTGCTCTATTCTGAGACGATCAGAATCACTAAAGCTGTCAATGCAAATCTGATTTACACCTCAAACTCACAGTTTCACTGTTTGATCGGTTCAACGCTCTGAACTGAACAGTTTCACTTCTGCTCATGCAGTGATGAGACAGTTATGAAGTTTGAGTGGTAGTTTCATAAGAACAGTTTATCAGGGATACATTATGATTTTATAAGGTATGAGTGTTGTAGAATCTACAAAAAAACAAAACAATTACAAAACTGGAACTGAGAAATAAGTTGTGTTTTAGTTGATCTCAGATCACCCCTTACGGAAAGAAAATATATTTCATTATACAGTATATGAACGGTCAATATATTAAAGAACTTTCAGTATATTGGTAATTATATAGAATAATACATTGTGGTAATATATTACAATATACTGAGTAATACATAAGGAATTGCTGCTTTCCATATATTGGGGAATATATGTCAACATATATGATCATATAGTCACATTTATATGGGAATATGTATTAGCAATATATGAACACAATTCAAGGTAAATATTTATTTTAATATATTTTCATATATGGAATTATATATTTGCAAATATATAAATATTGTCTACACATATAATTTAACATATATGCAGTATAATGTCACATATGTATATATATATGAACATGTATGCAAGACATATGTATCCAAATATAAGCAAATTTATTGTCATGTGTGAAAATATATATATATATATATATACACACACATTTTTTTCACATGTAACTACTATATATTAACATTTATATGGGAACTGTCACAATTGCAAACTGTGGCTAAATGAGGAACAAGGAGACGAGGGTAAAACTCAAAGAAACAGTCTTTAATCTTTTTAAACCGGGGTAGCACAAGACAAGCAAAGGAACACAACATTAATACCAGACACTGGGCAGTAGAAAACACAGGGTTTAAGTAGCAGAAACTAAACGAGGTAATTAATAAAACACAAGTGGAACTGCATTAACTAAATGGGTACTTAACGGGAACAGGAAAACCAAATATGGGCATAAGGGAACACGAGGGAGAACTAAGTTATGGGGAGCACAAAGACAGAAAACACACACAGGGGGGCTCATTTATCAATCCAACGTAGAAACGAGCGCAGATCCGAGCGCACAAATCAACTTACAACAGAGCTCACGTGTGATTTATGAAACATTCGCATGCCGCCAATCCCATCGTACGAAAGATCGTACGTTGATAAATGTGGCGGAAGAAAACAATCGTCATTTGAATATTACGCCCCTAAAAACACCCTGGTTTAGAAGCCTCGCCCCTAAAGTTTACGACACGGAGAAACAAAACCCGGCCAAAAAGAGGAAGTAATCTTATGAAAGAGAAATTGATCTTACTCCAAATACACCCTTTAACCTTATAATTGCAAACAATGACATTCATTTATATGTATATTAAATACCAGTAAATATAACGATAAACTTATAAATATTATAAACACTATATAGATTATTTAGTTCTCCTTTATCCACAACAAACCCTTTAAATGTAACGGTATTACAAAACAAGAATGAAAAAATGAGGAGCTATAAAATTTTATATTAAACTATGAAGTAAAACACAAATTAGGCTATAGTGGCATTCGTTATAAACAGAATAGGCTACAACGTCAAGCTAAAATGAATGAATTAAAGCGAAACTAAACTGCATTGGGCTCACGAGCCTCTCTCATTCGACATCCAAATGTTTCCATTTTTGCCTTGTAACATTTGGTTGCTAAACTATTATCTATGATGTAAACAAGGCTTTGTACTTCACTTGTGTTCCAATATCCATGTAAAATATCACCCTTCGCATGCGCAATAAATGTTTGTTTCGGGTCTGCACACTGATTTTACAGTGGACCTTGTGAATTGTACAGTGTAACATTTATGTTTGGTTGACTGCATTTTAGTTTGATTAATGGCTGAAATGTCAAGTTAGTAGGCTAATGCTGAAATGTTGTGTGTGTGTGTGTGTGTGAGGCACCTGCATGATCACCAATCAGTTAAAAAAAAAGTTATAGAAAACAAATAATATGCATTAAGAGTGTCACAAAAACGAAAGTGACCTATACTTGTCGCACTGTTTTTTTTTCTTTTGTTAATCTGTTAATTAAGAGAAATATATTTCGTGTAGCCCTATTTATTTTATTCCTTTTATAATTTCTGTTTTTCTCCATTCACAGAAGCGCTGCAGGTGCGTGATACGACGATGTGTGATTCCTCACGGTCTGTTGTTTATGCTGCTATTTGCACATAAAGCTAAAGCCCTGAAAAAAAAAAAAAAAAAAAGCTTTGTTTGTCGGTTTAGGGAAATAATCTAAATGAACAAAATGCTGTCATTATACAATTCTCTATGCTGCACGCAAGTTCAGGCTGACTCAAAAACTTGCGTACACGAGCTCAGACCTGACGTGAGATTTGATCGTAGCCACCGCTCGCGTCCATATTGATAAATTCCAAGTTTTGCGTAGAAACGACCGTACGCCCAAATTTCGGTCGTACGTTCGTTTCGTAAATGAGGCCCAGGGTGTTTCTCAAATGGAAGGCTGCATATCTCGGCTGCCACGTCATCAAACATCGCTGAAGGCCATCTCAATCGGAAGGATGCTTGGAAGGCAGCCTTCGTTTCACATCCTTCGTTCAGCTGAATTTGAAGGATGCATGATGTATCCTCCGCGACCTTCAATCACCCACAATCCTTTGTACCCACTCCATTTCATGAAAATAAACTGATGAAAAATGAGTCAGTACTGAGCTTGTCTGAATTTATTATGAAATCTAAGACAAAAATAATGTTTTTGGACATGAAAGGACAGATGTTATCTTTTGTTTTGGTGTAAATTACTTACTAAAAGCTAAACTGCCAATAATTTAAGCCACAGGGAGATTATAGACAGCTGTTTTTCATTGTATTGCATTAATAGAAAGCCAAATAATATAAAGGTTTGTAATACAAAGTTTTTTTTTCCAAAACTAAGTTTTATTAGTGTTTTTGTGCCGTGATGGTGAGGGCGGGAACAAATGTGATGTAGCCACAAGCACTTACTAGACCGTCTTATTCTAGCGTTTATATGCTGAGTTGGAGTCTAGCCTACAAGACTCTGAAGGACTGAACTAGGAAGGACGCAGCCTCGGTAGGATCCAGCCTTCCGTTTGAGAAACACCCAATGACAGTCCTAATGCGTGACAGGAACATGTATGTTACATATATATGTAACCAAATTTGGCAAATAGATTTTGTCATATATATCCATATACAGTATGTATGTTACATAACCAAATCTGACAAATATATTTTGTAATATATATCCATATATGTAATGTATGACTATACATGTGTGTGTATATTTATGTATATTAATATATAGTAAATATAGTATTGTTAATATCTACTAAATGTATGTGAAAATACATTTGTATTATTTGGGACAGAATGGAAAACGCAAATAAAAAAAGAAAGTAGTGATTTCTAAATTTACTTTGACTTGTATTTCATTGCAGACAATATGAACACAAAATATTTCATGTTTTGTCTGGTCAACTTCATGTCATTTGTAAATATACATCCTTTCCTGTCATTCAGACCTGCAACACATTCCAAAAAAAGTTGGGACAGTAAAGCATTTACCACTTTATAATGTTGCCATTCCTTTTCACAACACTTAAAAGACGTTTAGGGACTGAAGACACCAAGTGATGAAGTGTTTCAGGTGTAATTTTGTCCCATTCTTCCTGCAAACAAGTCTTAAGGTGGGCAACAGTACGGGGTCTTCGTTGTCGCTTCAAAATGCGCCACACATTCTCTATTGGAGACAGCTCAGGACTGCAGGCAGGCCAGTCAAGTACCCGTACCCTCTTCCTCCGCAGCCAGGACTTTGTAATGTGTGCAGAATGTGGTTTTGCATTGTCTTGTTGAAATATGCATGGACGTCCCTGGAAAAGATGTCTTCTTGAAGGCAGCATATTGTGCTCCAAAATCTCTATGTACTTTTCAGCATTAATGGTGCCATCACAGAAGTGCAAGTTACCTTTGCCAAGGGCACTGACACAACCCCATACCATGACAGACCCTGGCTTTTGGACTTGTTGCTGGTAACAGTCTGGATGATCCTTTTCTTCTTTGGTCCGGAGCACACGGCGTCCATTCCTCCCAAAAAATACCTGAAATACTGATTCATCTGACCACAGTACACGTTTCCACTGTGATGGTCCATCCCAGATGCCTCCGAGCCCAGAGAAGTCGACAGCGCTTCTGGACACTGTTAACACAGGGCTTCCTTTTGGCACAGTACAGTTTTAACTGGCATTTGTGGATGTAACTACGTATTGTGGTACTTGACAAAGGTTTGCCAAAGTAGTCCTGAGCCCATTCAATTCAATTCAATTCAAGTTTATTTGTATAGCGCTTTTTCCGATACAATCGTTGCAAAGTGCTTTACAGGAAATTAAGTTTCTACAATATATTTATACATTGTAGAAACTTAATATATTAACTTATGGCAAAATTTGTTAATTCTGTATGTTGTTGGGGGATCAGGGGTTGGCATCATCTCTTCTCAGGTGTTTGGTCATCTCAGATCATTTAAGGGTTGGATCCAGACTGAAGCTTGTGAAGGATGTTAATCCCGTGGCAGAAACAGAGAAACAAAGAGACATAATTAGCGTAGCTGTTGTTCCATTCAAGCAAAAATTATTTGTTCAACCCAAGCTAAAGAATTATAATGTGCGTTTTGATCAGATATAACTGCAGTACACGATTATGAGATGCATTATATGAATGCATTATGTGAATGCTTGGCTAAAGAGATGTGTCTTTAATCTAGATTTAAACAGAGAGAGTGTGTCTGAACCCCGAACGTTATCAGGAAGGCTATTCCAGAGTTTGGGAGCCAAATATGAAAAAGCTCTTCCTCCTTTAGTGGACTTTGCTATTCTAGGTACTACCAAGAGTCCAGAGTTTTGCGACCTTAGGGAGCGGGTTGGATTGTAGCTTGATAGAAGACTAGTTAGGTACGCAGGAGCTAAACCATTTAGGGCCTTATAGGTAAGTAATAATATTTTGTAACTGATACGGTACTTAATAGGTAGCCAGTGCAGAGACTGTAAAATTGGGGTAATATGATCATATTTTCTTGACCTGGTAAGGACTCTAGCCGCTGCATTTTGGACTACTTGTAGCTTGTTTATTGAAGATGCAGGACAACCACCTAGCAGTGCATTACAATAGTCCAGTCTAGAGGTCATGAATGCATGAACTAGCTTTTCTGCATCAGAAACAGGTAACATGTTTCGTAGCTTGGCAATGTTTCTAAGATGGAAGAATGCTGTTTTTGTAACATTGGAAATATGTTTTTCAAAAGACAAGTTGCTGTCTAATATAACACCCAGATTTTTGACTGTAGAGGAAGTAACAGGACATCCGTCTAGTTGCAAATTGTAATCCAAGAGATTCTGTGTACTGTTATATGGTCCAATAAGTAATATCTCTGTCTTATCTGAATTTAACAGGAGAAAATTATTGGTCATCCAATCTTTTACATTTTTAACACACTCAGTTAACTTAGATAATTTAGAAGTTTCGTCTGGTCTTGTTGAGATATATAGTTGAGTATCATCAGCATAACAATGGAAACTAATCCCGTATTTTCTAATAATATTACCAAGCCCATGTGGTGATATCGCTTATAGATGAATGACGATTCTTGATGCAGTGTCGCCTGAGGGATCGGAGATCACGGTTGTTCAGCTTAGGCTTGCACCCTTGTCCTTTACGCACTGAAATTCCTCCAGATTCCTTGAATCTTTTAATTATGTTATGCACTGTTGAAGGTGAAATATCCAAATCTCTTCCTATCTTTCTTTGAGGAACATTGTTTTTAAACATTTCAATAATTTTCTCACGTATTTGTTGGCAAACTGGCGATCCTCGGCCCATCTTTGCTCCTAAAGGACTAGACCTTTCTTGGATGCTGCTTTTGTACCAAATCATAATTACAATCACCTGTTGACATCACCTGTTTCAAATCACATCATTATTTAACCAATTTACCTCATTACTAGCCCTAAATTGCTCCTGTCCCAACTTTTTTTGGAATGTGTTGCAGGTCTGAATGACAGGAAAGGATGTATATTTACAAATGACATGAAGTTGACCAGACAAAACATTAAATATTTTGTGTTCATATTGTCTGCAATGAAATACAAGTCAAAGTAAATTTAGAAATCACTACTTTCTTTTTTTATTTGCGTTTTCCATTCTGTCCCAACTTTTTCTGATTTGGGGTTGTATAATGATAGATAAATGTAATTGTTTTGAAGATAAGCATGCATAGACTTATTATTTGTTCTGATGTTTATGGTTATTTGAAGTGTTTCTTGTAGACCTATTACAGGAACAATAAATCTCCTCTGAAGATGATGAAGATCACAGTCACTGAACAGGAACACAGTCACTGCACCCTTATGATGCAAATATGAGTTTAACTCACTTAATTTCACTGTTTGACTCTTTATTCTGTGAAATGAATCAGTTTGACTAATAGAGAGACGAGTGGATAAGTTTGTAGATAAGTTCAACAAAAATGTATAAAATGTCATGGTAAAACTATAAATTATTTTCTTGCCCTTATCGGTTAAAGACAACATGATAACAGTTTGATGAGCTCATGTGACAATGTTTGGCACATTTAAAGTGGAATAATGGCTACTGTTTTATTTACTATTTAAAAAACTGCATTGTCTTCTGTGAATATCAAACACTAACAACAGGAAGCTGCTCACTGTAATTCACTTCACTAGTTCACACTTACATATAATAAATAGAATAAAGTTTATGCGTATTTGGCATGCTGTCCGAGGGGAGGGCTCCGAGCTCGGAATTTTGGCCCAAACCCTGAATACCCCCCTACAGATTAGGACAGGAATAGTTGTAAGTGCGGAGAAGGGGTGGTGGAGGGATGCCGGAAAACTGCCAATGAACAGAGGTAAGTCTGCTGTGTATATATACACACCTCTTATCTTGTTAACTGGGTTGATTACTGATTGTTCTCCTCTCGTGTTAATTAGGTTAATTATCTGAACGTGCTCCTCCCGAACTTTGTTAATAAAACATCATATAGTGAACAAACTATACAGACAAACTGACATCACTCAGATCTTAGTTGTGTTTCTAATATAAAAGCACAAAATCTCAAAGCTGTGCAGATTCAATCAGTCCATTTGTTTCTGATATATCTTTAAGTCAAGTCAAGTCACCTTTATTTATATAGCGCTTTTAACAATATAGATTGTGTCAAAGCAATTTTCCAATATCAAAATAGGAAAATAGTGTGTCAATAATGTTTAACAAGATTAAACACTCAATTTTCAGTTAAAAGCATTTCATTATTGAATTCAGTGATGTCATCATTCAGCTCAGTTCAGTTTAAATAGTATCTGTGCAATCAAGTCGATGATATCGCTAGAAATGAAGTGTCCCCAACTAAGCAAGCCAGAGGCGACAGCGGCAAGGAACCAAACTCCATCGGTGACAGAATGTAGAAAAAACCTTGAGAGAAACCAGGCTCAGTCGGGGGGCCATTTCTCTGGCCAGAAAAAAACAGCAGTTCAATTCTAACTTCAGCAAAGTCTTTATTCTCCCTACAGCGAGTATGAATATGAGGAAATAACAAAAACACAATTTCAAAGTGTGAGAGAAGTAAAAGACAAAAATAATAATCAAAGACCAACACAGATGAGTCTGTGTGTTTGTGGGTCTGATAGAGACTCTGCAGAGACACTGATGGACTCTCGGTCTAGTTGTTTCTCTTGACTAATGCTTTGACCTCTGTGATTATTAAGAGCGAAGGATTCATTTATATGATTTTATTTCAGACGAATATGTGACAATGTTGTTTCACATCCTCCTCTGAGCAGCTGCAGGATCAGTTCAGTCACTGTGTCTCTGACTGATGGAGGTTTTTGTACGACTCTTTATCACTGTGTGAACACACGTTTACTGTTGATGTAGTGGAAACTCTGACAGTAATAGTGTCCAGCATCTTCAGTCTGGACTCCACTGATGGTCAGAGTGAAATCACTGTTAGATCCACTGCCACTGAATCTAGATGGAGTTCCTGACTGAAGGGTGCTTGCAGCATAAATCAGGAGTTTAGGAGCTTCTCCAGGTTTCTGTAAGTACCAGTGTAGAGGCTGAGCACTCCAACTCTGGTAAACTTCAGGACTGGTTTTACAGGACATAGTAACTGTGTCTCCTGGTTGAACAGGTTTCACTGCAGGCGTCTGAGTGACTGTCACTCCAGCTGCTGATTCTACATCAAGAAGAATGAATAAACATTCAGAATTCAGTATTTGTTGAAGGACAGTATTTCTAGCACAGATGATCAGTTAGAATAGAGTGTGTTTATTTCCTCACCTGTGAAACAGTAGATAGTGAAGATCCAGATGAAGATGGTGATGAAGCTCATGGTTGCTGTTGGTTCAGATTCTCAGAGTTCAAACTCACAGAGTTATAAAATCTCTTGAAGCTTGTGCTGCAATGCAAATCATCTCTATGTAAATCTGTTTATGGGTTACAGCCAGTGTTCGAATTGTGTCAAAGCTCTTGGGGGGTCCCCCTAACCAGACATTTAAACGATTGATTCATTCAGGAACAAAACACCATCATGTTGCTCAGACACCCAAAACAGTGCTGTGGCTGTGTTTGGATCCATTTTTGTTGGCGAAATAGAGCAAAAATAGGCAATATGGTGTCTAAAACGTAAGTCTATTAATATTAACTTATTGTTTATTGTACTTATTGTTGTATAGGCTAAAATCAATATCACATTTGTGACTTCGTGTGATATTGATTAACTATATGTAATTATATAAATATATACATTTTCTGCCCCCATATCTTGAATTTTGGCAGCATTCTAAATGCATTTTATTAGACTGAATCATGCAGTGAAAGAACACACTCTAAATGAGCACAGTCAGTCTAGTTAGTGTTTAAGCACTCATAACTCCTCTTATAATCTGTATGATGAATGAATCTCTTTACTTTTATCGTACGTACATCTGCACTTTTGTTGCTTATGATGAGGGAATTCGTATGTTTCAGTCTAAACTAAATTCAGTGATGACTAATCTGAACGTCTCTGATTGGCCACTGCATTCCCAAGCTCAACAGAATCGTGTGTGATTGGTTATAATGAGCAAAACACAAAAATAAAATACGATGTAACATGAGCTATTTTTAGTCTAAATTTAATACAGTAATCGAATCCTTTAATTTCATTTTCACTAGTTTCATGTATTATAGTTTTATTGAAAAACCAGGGGACCCCCCCCCAAGTATATTTTTTGGGTGTTATGGGGACCCCCCCAGACCTCCCCCCCCCCTCTCAATTCGAACACTGGTTACAGCAGATGATGCACATAAAACACAATGATGATCTCTTCTCATGTAATGAATCAAAAACATTGACTCAAGTGTTACGGAACTGCCAGACACAAAGGTAAGTGTAAAAGAGATTGAGTTTATTACAGGATTTGGTGATACAACAGTGGTGAGAGTCCTTGAATGAGGTAAGTTGCTTTCTTAGATGTATGGTAGATAGTGCACTGGGATTCTGACTGTCTCTGTCTCTTGGCAGGTTTGTGGCGGATAGGAATCCTGGAGAGCCAGCGAGTCTCAAGCGTCCACAGATGAACAGGTAACTGGTGGTGAGAGGGAAGACAGAGGGTAAGTATCATCAGGTAAGTAATGCGGGTAAGTATCATCAGGTAAGTAATGCAGGAAAGTATACTCAGCTAGCAGTCCGCTTGTAGAGTGAAGGTCCGTATAGTATCCTCAAGATACAATGTGTTGGCAGCTATGTGACTTCAAGATCAGACCATGACTGGAGTGAGGAGTGAGCTTAAGTAGAGCAGGGGTGATGAGCTGTGATGATGAGGAGCAGGTGTACATGATCATTAATTAGGTGCAGGTGAGGGTGATCAGTGATGGTGGAATACGGGCCATTCTGTGACATCAAGTGTCCGAAGCTTCAGTTTTTTTGATGATTCAAATGGCAGTTGCTTCAAGAAGTCAGTGTGAATGAGTGGGCAAAGGTCATTCCAGAGGTCACAGGTCATCAAAATTTGTTAAAATCACTTTGATCATTAAAATACATTTACAAATACAGAATTTATAAAAATCAAGATGTCTAATGAAAACATTATCCAAAAATAGCAGTGCTTAAAGTGAAAAAACTAAAAACACTTTCAAAAACGGAAAAAACTAAAACGAGGAGAATGGGCATCGCTTACTGTATTGGTCCGGTATTCTGTCACAATTGCAGACTGTGACAAAACGAAGAACACTGGAGACAAGGACAAACTCAAACTAAAGTCTTTAAAAAAAAATAATCCAAAACAGGTTAACAAGACAGGAAGACTCACAGAAACACAACATCAACATTAATACCGGACATAGGACCATAGAAAACGCAGGGCTTAAGTAATACACGTAAACGAGATAATTAAACACAGCTGGACACAAATGAACTCATATTGAAAGCAAACAGGAACAAGAACATAACCAAATGTGAACATAATGACACAAGAGTGAAAACTAGGAGCACATGGGAGGAAAACACAAGACACAGGACTGACAAGGGCTGTATATACATATATACTGTATATACACAGGAGGCTAATAAGCTGAACAAGATAAGATACAAACTGACTACAAACACCACGGGAGACAGGAAGTGAAATAAAAGTCTAAGACAAGGCACAGAAAACGCAACAAAAACAAGAAAGAGCTGATTTGTGAGGAGAACAATCACGCTTATTTTCTGAAACCAAAATACATTTACATTTACATTCATGCATTTAGCAGACGCTTTTATCCAAAGCGACTTTCATTGCATTCAAGTTACAGTTTTTACATTTGATCAGCTCTTGCTTTCCCTGGGAATCGAACCCAGGATCTTGGCATTGCTAGTGCCATGCTCTACTATTTGAGCTACAGGAAAGCTCAATAAATAAAACTGAACACCTCAAAATTGCAAAAACAAAAACACAATATTTTTCAAAAAGGTCTCTTCAGTATAACGGATAAATAAAATAATGTTAAGTAAAATTAAAAAGTCAGTCTTCTTGCACTGGATGTGCTGGTTTCGGCCTCATTGCCAGCTGCAGTCATGTCCTCACTCATATATAAAACACCTGTGATTCACAACTACTAGCTAAGGAGCTCACATTCACGTAAAGTAGCCTTGTTGGTAAGTTTGGGTGAGTAAGGGCAAAATGCACAAGATATAGTACTTTCAGTGCCCTGTAGTTGGTGATATTGCATCTTTTGTAGCAGAAATAAACTGCTGCAGAAAAGCTAGGTGCCATGCAAAATGTCATGTGTAACTGCAAAACTCATTTCAAATGTAGTGGAGTAAAGAGTACAGATACTCATTCAAAGATGTAGTGAAGTAGAGAGTAAAAGTTGCTAATGTCTTTGATACTCATACCCCCTTTCCACCAGCAGGAACCAGGTGCTAGTTCAGAGCCAGTGCTACTGCCAGTTCTTAGTTGGTTCGACTCGCGAGCCCTTTAAGAACCGGTTGCTTTTCCACAGGCTAGAGAGCCAATACAGAGCCAGGACTTACGTCACTGAATACGTTCATGTTTCGTTTCACTAGCGCGGCAGCGCCAAACACAACAGACTTGTTCGAGGTGCATCGCGCCACGCAGACCGATCGGCACACAACACACCAAAGCACCGCGAGAGCGATCCAAAAGCATAAAGAGCCGTCAGCTTTCCAGTCGCTCCCGCAGCACCCCGATGCCTCGCACCGAACGGTCCGCGTAGCGCCGATCCATCCCGAACAAGCCTAAACAAACTATCAACAATGGCGGACGTTGTGTTGTTATTGACGTTCATGGCTTTGCGAATCTACATCGGCATCCAAACACGGCGAATCCAACGTGTCTGTGTTTAGCTGCTATTTCAAATATGGCGGTCCACAGTTTCTTTCGTCTTGTTGTTCACGGTAACCCCGCCCCCAGCCCCTGACGCAAGCGGTTCTTCCTTCTAGCCCAGCAATGTTTTGGTGCTACTTACGAACCGCTTTTGCTGGTTCGGAGCTGGTGCTTTGGGTGTCGAAAGACAAAGAACCGGTTTGAAACTAGGCTCTGGCTCCGAACCAGCACTGGAACTGCCTTGGTGGAAAAGGGGTATCAGTAAAACTACAAAGTACCCGAAAAGATACTTAAGGACAGCAATTAGTTACATTTACTCAAGTACTTCACACCTCTGCCTATTACTCATTAAGAGAACAGGAACAACCCTTTTAGACCACGTGCCGGGAGCGCCGACCGTTTTTCCCATCATTATACTAGCAAAAGTGGATTCGGAAAGTGCACATGCGCCGTGCGCTTTAGACCATGCGCTTAGATCGTTAAAATAGGGCCCACAGTCTCCATCAGGAGATGGATCTATAAGAGCACAATGAATCAAATCAAAACCTCAAAGCTGTACAGATTCAATCAGTCCAGTTCCAGCATTACTCTTCTCCCTACAGAGAGTCAGAATATGAGGAGAAAAAGCAAAAACAAAAGAGAGAGAGAAACAACAGAGTTTCAGTTCCTTTGAGCAGATGCAGGATCAGTTCAGTCACTGTGACTCTGACTGACCGAGGTTTTTGTACGACTCTTTATCACTGTGTGAACACACCACCACTGTGTGCACTGTAACAGTAATAATGTCCAGCATCTTCAGTCTGGACTCCACTGATGGTCAGAGTGAAATCACTGTTAGATCCACTGCCACTGAATCTAGATGGAGTTCCTGACTGGAGGGTGCTTGCATAATAAATCAGGAGTTTAGGAGCTTCTCCAGGTTTCTGTAAGTACCAAGATAAACCATCACCCCCACTATATCTGTACACATCTCTGCTGGTTTTACAGCTGATTTTAACTGTTTCTCCTGGTTGAGCTGCTGTCGTTGAGGGACTCTGAGTGACGGTGATCTGTCCTCTACACTCTGAAACACAACAAGAAGAAAATCAACTCAAAACTTTGACAATATACTTGAAGAAATGAATTGATATCAAACTTGTGCTCCACAAACCTTGAGCAAACGCTGTGAGAGTCCAGATGAAGATGATGATGAAGGTCATGTTGATGAAGATTGTTGTGTGTGTCAGTGATGAAGTGTTAAACTCACAGCACTATAAACACTCTCAGAGCACTGAAGCATCTGATCAATATGCAAATGAACTGATCCTGTATTTAAATAAGCTTCTAAATGATAAATAAGATTACTTGTTAATTTCATCCTATCTATCATTGTATCTGCTCATCACACTATTTAATCTTTTTTTATTGTTTTATCTTTTTAATTACGGGATTTGACTATGATTATGGATGAATTAATAACTTTAAACAGTTTCATTAATCTGTTATTGTATATGAATTTATCACATGTATTTCAGCTCAGTTGGTTTGAGGGACCTTAAGAAACATATAGACAGCAGCGATGCATACTGGCTTGTATGGTGCATTGTGGGAATGTTTTGAGCATTAGCGTTATGTGATCCCTGAGTAGTGCACTGAGTAGTTAAGTAAAGAGCTGACTGAGACACACTCTTACTGACTGACTCGTGTGCACATTGTCATGCACAAATCATGATTTATCAATAAAATAGCTTAAAATTTACAACCAAATCAAACCACATGAAGAAAGACTCCTGATGGCCCAAAAGTGTAAAGATTAAATGTTTAAGTAAATAGCGATAAATATATATTTAAAGGGGAGGTCTAATGCTATTTCATGCATTCTGACTAGTTTACGCTGCTAACAAGTTGGATTCTCATGCTAAACATGACTAAAGTCTCAAAAACACGTATGACAGAGTATTTCTGTGCCAAAAACACTCCCTCAGGGTTTGTATAAGTTTCTGATTTTTTTTTCTAGCATGTGTAATGCCTTTGTGGAGAGAAAGGACACACACACCCACACACTAAGTGCAACCACAAATTCCTTAGGCTTAAATAAATTTTCTTCACTATCTGCAAGTCATAAAATTGACAGACGAACAGCACCTCACCCAACTGGCTGGCCGGTTTCCTGCCATGCTATCGGGTTATCATCTCAAGGAAATCTCTAAAAACCAGTAGAGCTTTGAGGGAAACATCTGCTAATGGCCCAGCGACAAACTTTATGGTCCAGGATGACCGTTTAACGCATAATTCAATAAGGCGAGACTGTTTTACGAGAGAAGTCTGAGTGCTGAAGTTTTGCAGATGCACCCTAAAGTGATGTTCTCATGACCTCATAACCTCGCTCTTTTTCTCCCACATTCCACAGCTCGTTTCTGGTCTTGGACCTTGCTAAAAGGACTCAAAACTTTTATAAAGTGTTCCAAAAGACAATTAATAATTGTATAGCTACTGGGCTATTAAAGCAATATCCTCAAAAGCAATATATACAATATATTTTACAATATATATAGTCAGGTTGCATTTTATGAAATGAAAGTAAGCTTACTGTGTTATTGTAATCAATGGTATTTTTGCGTAATCTTTGGAGTTATAATTTTCTCCTGTAAAGTGAGTACTACACTTATAGCATCATATGCATGATGTGTTGTTTTTAATCTTTAATTTGAACCCTTTTGTGTGTCTTAGCAGGAAAACTATTAACGTGTAGGAAATTGGAAATTGGTTTCATTTTAACGGCCGTGATAAATGCAACAAGTTGGTGTAAATGAAAGTTGTCTTCTCTGATCCTAATGTATGATTATAACACATATAGAAATCTGCCAGGATATTTTCTTCATGTGACAAAATAACTAAGCAGATAAAATTTACGCACGGAAGATTGATCCATGTGGGCGGGGCTCCGCCCCCAGGAACCATTTAATTGGAAAAGCGCTGGTGGACGCCCTGACGTCAGTCCATCTAAAAAGCGGACCCCTTCGCTTGCTCTCTGCTCTCTGCTTGAAAATCGCGCGTTTCTTGAAACTTGGAGCGGCTCCAAACAAGCTCCTAGCCTTAACATCTGGCCGAGTTTGAACATTGAACCAACACTTAGTCAAATCTCTGAAGAAACCCTTGAAAGTCTGAAGCTATGTGAAAGGAACTCAAGAGCGTCAAACAGCACCCAGAGCCAACCAAGCAACAACCGAAGGGCATCCCCAGAGTGACGACGAGGACACGCGGGATTCCCTCGAGCCATACAGATCCTTTCAACTTAAAAGCAAGTATCAAACAAAACCTCTAAAGTGGCTGAATCGTGTGGTATTTATCTCTAAAGTAAAGACACTAGAGTTCTCCTCTTGATGATCGACACGGGTAAAATCGTGTGGAAATAGCAAAACAGTGCTATATTTTAATCATTCTCAATTGCAACAATTCATTGCCTGTGTGTATGTATTTTGTTTTGTGTTATTTAGCTTAGTTCGTGTATTTTAGTAAGATAGCAAATAAACTCTTGTTTGATTTATAGAGAAGTGTTCTGTATTCTGTTGTGTAATATTCAAATCAAACTTTGCCCAGATTACGTTACCTATGCTCATAACTGTCATAAGGTTATTTAAATAATTCTGTATTATTATATCGTGACCACGAGAATAAACAGAATTTCTCAGATATACTGAAATCTACCAGCTCGCTGGACGATTGTTAGATAAGGTATAAGTTGGACGATTTGATTAATATCAATTGATCATATCAATATGAGATCGTAAGATTCCCTAAAGCTAAAATAAAGCTTAAACCAAAGAGCTAAATTAAACAATGTATTGTTTATAAAAATCATTACACATGGCCCTATATGAGGTCATAAAGGGTGGAATTACTTGTATGGGCACTTCTCCCAGAAGAGCGCGCACACATCAACCAGAGCGAGAGCAAAAACGCACATCAACGTGCTTCGTTCGGGTTACGTAAGTCATCGGGATCCGATTCTGGATCGAATACATATAGCTGGATCTAATTTTTAGCCATAGTGAATTTGTCTCACATAAGGGACATGTTTTATTGCTCTATTTATTACAATTATTTTATGTATAATAGACTTTCAACTGGTTTACATGTTTTCTTAATCCATTTTATTCCTCTCAACATTTTTAGGGTGTATGGCTGTTCTCAATTCCAAGAATGCAACGAACGAACTCGGAAGGACGCGAGGACACAGAATGCACTCTTATGAGATGTGCTGCGTTCTTGCTTAACTGACCGCATAGTCTCAGCATAAGCAGCGGCCAATGAATATAACATAACATTACAAACAAATGTCATAACTTATTAAAACATTTCATACTATTATATTATTTTCAGATAATTGTATATCATTTTATTTTACAGTGTTATATGTTTAACTATGACTATGTTAAGATTCATTTTAATATGCCAATAAAAATAATGCAGACTTTCTCCTGGTCTTATAACTTTATTAAAATTAAGCAAAACAAGATGATAAATGTTTACTTTCAAGAGCCATCAAGTATTTGCGAGAGCGAGTTTAAAGCTTACAGGCTTCCGTACACCGCAGCGACTTCTGGGATTTCTAACGGCTCGATTCTCTCAAGTCTGCACTCGATGCATCCTCGATATCAAGAACACATCCGGGAACTTTCATACGTCCTCTGTACTTGTGTTCTTGAACTTCGACGGTTAATGATGACGTAGAACGAGAACACAAGGACACAAGATCGCTGAAGAACGCATATTGAGAAGCGGCCTATGTCTTTAAGAAATGCATGGTTGGCCTGTCATGATACCAGTCATATGACAGGAAGCAGGAAATAAACACTTAAAATATAAGACACAAAAAATAAGGTTAAAGTGTGTTAAAATAAAGAATATATTAAATGAACAACAGATAAATAAAGCTGTATTTATTTTTTTCTGAAAGAAACCGGAAAATAATTTAATTAATTAATTAAGGTGTTTTTTTTTTGTTTTTTGTTTTTTTATACAAACCTCAAACCCCAAAACCTGATATGCGAAGAAGAAGAAGAAGAAGAAGAACAACAACAACAACAATTGAACTAATACAGTGATAGTTTTATTAGTTATTTTTGCACCGAACTTAAACTGCAAACTGTCACCTGAATGAATTTTTACAAAGCCTGTTTTTAGCAATACAACAACATTTTAGTGAAATATATTGATTGGAAGATACATTTTCATTATCAACTTCAATGTTAGCCAATTTTATTTAAAGCATCAAAGATCAGATGTGAATAAACATAAAAAAAAAAAACATTTAAAAATTTTTAATTAATTAAAATTTAATTTGAATTAAAATACGATACAGTAAAGCAACATGAAAATCAACACAGTGGTACTTGGGGAGATGCAGAACAAGAATCTGGTGGAGTTTGCAGAAAACATTCTGATCAATATGCAAACACACTCCAGATCATTTACCTGAAGACAGCAGATTCATCATTTTGCCATCTTTGCTAATAAATCTCTATTTACCATTTACCAAATCTCTATTTATCTTTATTTCTTCTAAAACAGACACTCATGACTTACTGCACGTTATTTTGGGTCAAGCTTGTTTCTCCAAACACTGTTTTAATGATCAGTTTCATTCAGACTTGAAACTGAATGCTGAGAGCATTTAATACCTGTCTTACACAATTCATATCATGATGCTACTGTATAACAGGTCAAAGGTCATCCAATAGGGAATCACCATCATGGGAGTCAGACTTGTAACCCAAAGGTTGCGGGTTCGAGTCTCGGTACCGGCAAGGATTGTTGCTGGGGGGAGTGAATGACCAGCGCTCTCTTCCACCCTCAATACTACGACTGAGGTGAGACCCTTGAGCAAGACACCGAACACCCAACTGTGTGTGTTTGTTCACTGCTCACTTAAATGAACATTTTGTGTTGTTTGAGAAGAATTCATGTCTGATGTTGAGGAGCTGATGTTGAGTCTGATATCAGTGTGTGTGTGTGTTTCTCTCTCTCTCTGCTGGAGTTTGTGTTTATTTGAGTGTGACGGAGGTTTTTGTACGACTCTTTCACTAGAATGAAGCACTGTGGTGGACTTTTGGTGGAGGAACTAAACTGACGATCGGTAAGTCTCTTCAATTCTATCATCAAAATATATGATATTTGATTCATTCATTTTAATTCATTTTTAGATTATTTTGGCAAAAAAAAATGTCAAAATTATTTATTTATTATAAGAAATGTTTTTTTTTTACTTTTTTTAATAATTGCAATATTTTATTTATTTCATCATTTACTTAAGTTGTATATTTCATATTGTTTTTAAATCTCATTTATCATTTTACATGAATAATTGAACTTATCTGTAAAATATTATTGTATCTTAATATATAGATGTCAGTAATTGATGATATATTCAATTATATCTTGATATATATCATTTTGTCTATAATTAATTGTAAATTTAACAATGAATGGTTTTTAAATGCATGAAAAAGTTTGATAATACAGACTAAATGTAATTGTGTAGGTGTCATCACCAGACAAAGAGAAATTTAGTTAATGAGCATTTTAAAAATCAGTCATTTAAGATATTAAGTTTAATAGAATCATCATAATACAAACTTAAAATTGCGTTGAAAATTACAATTGATTGTTAGTGTCAAAATAGAAGAATATTTTTAAAATACAAATAATATTGCAATTATTTAAATTTGTTTTCTATATCTTATGACAAAATCACAATATATTAATTAATTTTCATGTGGACAATGTTTTTTATTAGATTGAGATAAAAAAAATACATGTTCTGTAATTTACTAATTCTGAAATAATCTAATTAGTATATTTCTTTCATTACTTATTTACATTTTATAATTTATATTGGGAAGTAAGACAGATATTAATTTATATATATATATATATATATATAATTTTGTCTATAATTCTTGGCAAATTTAACAATAAAGGGACATCATCAGACAACAAGGAACTTGAAGATCATTTTGAAAATTAATCATTTAAACTATTTAAACTATCAAATTTGCTGATGTTTATGATTGTGAATCTGAATAGCATGAATATTTCAAAAGTACAATTAATATTGAAATGATCATTAATTTTGTTCTCTAAGTCATTTAGCCACATCACAATTTAATCTTCAATTTACTTGAATAATGTTTCTCCAAAATTCTGAGGATTATTTCAAATGTAACTTATAAATATGAAGTCAAATGATCAGTTTTTCATTTCTGCTTCTGTTGTGTGTGTTTGTGTGTTTCAGCTGGTCCCGCAGTGAAGCCCTCCGTGTCTCTGCTGCCTCCCTCTTCTCTGCAGATCTCTGGAGACTCAGCCGCACTGCTCTGTCTGCTCAGCTCTTACTCTCCACAGGGGGCGCAGGTGAGCTGGACGCTGGACGGGTCAGAGGTCACCGAGGGGGTTCAGACCAGCGCAGAGAGCGAGCGGGACGGACGCTACAGCCGCAGCAGCGTCCTGAGCCTCAGCAAAGCACGCTGGGAAGACGCAGAGCGCTTCGTCTGCAGAGTAACACATGACGGAGCTGCTCAAGAGACCTCGTTCCTCAAGAGCTCCGAGTGCTGATGTTTCTCCAGTGAAGAGCAGCAGGATTCACAGCAGTCACGTGATTTACAGCTCAATACTCAAGCAGTCTTTCAATCTGCTGCCATTGCTGTTCATTCAATAAAGCTTCTGAACGCCTTACATTTGTGTTCGACTGCATCATTGATCAGTGTGTCCTTCCTTCACTAAAGTTTCAGCTGCTGTTGATGGATTGTAATAGTTGAGAACAGCTGCGTTTAGCAGTAAATGTGAACTGAAGCTCTTGGGGTTTGAACATGGTCTCTGGAGACGGAGCTGCTCTATTCTGAGACGATCAGAATCACTAAAGCTGTCAATGCAAATCTGATTTTCAGCTCAAACTCACAGTTTCACTGTTTGATCGGTTCAACGCTCTGAACTGAAACAGTTTCACTTCTGCTCATGAGAAATGAGTTATGATGAATAATACATTTATTATTAACTTGAGATGAAACAGCTACTTGAAAAACTGTTAGAAAACATCTTTATGCTGCTGGTGATTCACAATAATCAAGTTTCCATCCAGTTTTTGCTCTATTTTGTTATCGACAAAGAGAATATACGTTAAAAAACTGCACAATTTGTAGTCTACAGCCTGTTTCCATCCAACTGGCCTCTTACCGATAAAATGGTGTGCGTGATGACGTTATCCCTAAAAAAACCGAATTGTCGCATAAGTTTTGGTGTGTCGCAAAAAAAATCGCCCTTGAGCTTTTTCCATAATTTCTCCTATTGCGTAAATTATAGGCTAGTTGCCTGTTCTTCATCTATTTGAAACAAAACAGCCTATTATTAAATTAATAATTAATAGGCCTAAATAAAATTATTTTTATTAAAAAGTGTTATGAGGTTTTTTTTTGTTTTTTTTTGTGCTTTGTTATAGACTATTAGATAGATAGGCTACTTAATCAAGCAATAATCATAAACAGGTGCAGTTGTAGGCTATTATTATTTTTCTGATTAACGTTTAGACTATAGGAAATAGGAATGTTCATTTCGGTTATTTTAACGGCCATATTAACCATTAACCGACAAGATTATGTTAAATTACAATTAAATTCAATTTAAATTGATAGGTGGCTGTGACCCATTAAAAATACCTAAATTAGTTTTCCAGGGATTAATGCAAAAATCAGCATAAAAACATGAACGTGAGGATTCACATGCACGTGACACACCTGCAGTGCTTCTGCGAAGGAGAAAAACGTAAGCTATTATATATGAAAGAAATAGGCCCATATGCAAAATATATTTGTTCTAAATAATTAATTAATAAACAAAACGAAAGAAAAAAAACTGTGCAACAATTAGCAGCCTATATGCAGCATTTTAGTTCATTTTTGCGATGCGCTCTTGAGAAAGTGGCAATTTATGCGCTAAAGTTAAATGGAAAAAGATTGTGTCGACACATGAGAAATTTAATCGATAATAGGCATTTCCATCGACTATATCGTAAATATTTTAAAGCGCTAAATATTTTTTTGCAAAAAAATCCTTGGATGGAAACCTGGTTAATGGCTTTAATACCCTGCTGGAAAAAACAAACAAACAAACAAAAACAAACAAACAAACAACGGAAACCAATGGGAATTGTACAGGTTTTAATGAAAACTGTAATGGTGCCTGTTGGTCTCTACTGGGAATTGGTCACCTTCTATTGGTAGCTTGTTAAGTTTCAAGTTTCAAGTTTGTTTTATTTATATAGCACATTTAAAAACAGCAAGCACGGCTGACCAAAGTGCTGCACAAACAAAGACATAAAACACAAGACAACCCACAGATTCATACCATAAATTCACAGTGAATTAAAAGCCAAAGAAAAGAAATAGGTTTTAAGAGATGATTTAAAAACTGTTAAAGACTGTGCCGGTCTGATATACGCTGGAAGGCTGTTCCACGGCCTAGGGCCAGCAACCGCAAAGGCTCTATCCCTCTATGCTTTAACCGTGATCTGGGGACAGAGAGAAGTCTTTGATCACCAGACCTCACACTTCGAGTACGATTGTAAGGATAAAGTTGGTCAGATAGATAGCTCGGTGCCAGATTATTTAGAGATTTAAAAACATAGAGAAGAATTTTGAACTCAATTCTAAAATGCACAGGTAACCAATGTAACGATTTCAGAATTGGAGTAACATGATCAAATTTATGTTGTCTTTTGAGGAATTTAGCAGCAGCGTTTTGTACTAATTGGAGACGAGCGATGGAAGATTTAGAAATGCCGAGATAGAGAGAGTTGCAGTAATCCAAGCAAGTTGTAATGAGCGCATGGATAGCAATCTCTAAAGTTTTCACAGAGAGAAAAGATTTAATTTAAAACCACTAAATCCTAATGGAATATGTCCCAAAACACACTACAGGAAACCATTTTTTTTTATGGTTTTAATGATTAAAAGTTGATGTTTTGTAATGTTTGTAATAGTGTTTGTAATGTGTTTTCTCTGATTCTGAATCAAACCCATCTGTAACAGGACAGATCACAGTCTGATAGGGTTAAGGCTAGATGGTAATCATGGTATACAGATTTGTCTACTGGTAATGTGCATATCAATGTAGTGTAATTTTTGCCACACTGTACAACAATACTGTTTTTGCATTTTTGTAAGGGGTACTTTTAGGGTTGGGGTAGATGTAGACAATAAAACATAATCTACTAGGTAGAAAATTAAAACTCCTAACTCAGTTCTGAGCTCATGTGTAGTTGCTGTGTTTGTCTCTGTGTGTCAGTAGTGAGTGATAGTGTTTGAACAGCTGCAGGATCAGTTCAGTCACTGTGACTCTGACTGACCGAGGTTTTTGTACGACTCTTTATCACTGTGTGAACACATAGTCACCGGCACAATAAACACCACTTGTTCTGCAATGAAAACTCTGACAGTAATAATGTCCAGCATCTTCAGTCTGGACTCCACTGATGGTCAGAGTGAAATCACTGTTAGATCCACTGCCACTGAATCTAGATGGAGTTCCTGACTGAAGGGTGCTTGCTCTATAAATCAGGAGTTTAGGAGCTTCTCCAGGTTTCTGTAAGTACCAAGCTAAATAATGTCCCAAAGAACTGTAGTAATACACATCTCTGCTGGTTTTACAGTTGATTTTGACTGTTTCTTCTGGTCGAGCTGCTGTCGTTGAGGGACTCTGAGTGACGGTGATCTGTCCTCTACACTCTGAAACACAACAAGAAGAAAATCAACTCAAAACTTTGACAATATACTTGAAGAAATGAATTGATATCAAACTTGTGCTCCACAAACCTTGAGCAAACGCTGTGAGAGTCCAGATGAAGATGATGATGAAGGTCATGTTGATGAAGATTGTTGTGTGTGTCAGTGATGAAGTGTTAAACTCACAGCACTATAAACACTCTCAGAGCACTGAAGCATCTGATCAATATGCAAATGAACTGATCCTGTATTTAAATGAGCTTCTAAATGCAGATTGGTCGTTCATTTCTTCCTGTCCATCATTGTATCTGTTCATCACACTGTTTAATCTTTGTTTTGCACATTTATTTTGACTGGTGTTTTATCATCTGTTGGTTTATTACAGGATGGACTATGATTATGGATGTATTAATGACTTTAAATATTTTGATTATTCAAGATTTTTGTACATGAATTAAACACATGTATTTCAGCTCAGTTGGTTTGAGGGACCTTAAGAAACGTCATATATAGACAGCAGCGATGCATACTGACTTTTATGGTGCATTGTGGGAATGTTTTGAGCATGAGCGTTATGTGATCCCTCAGTAGTGCACTGACTAGTGAACTAAAGAGCTGACTGAGACACTCTTACTGACTGACTCACATGTGTGAACATTTTCATGCACAAATCATAATTTATCAATGTGTGAAATAAAAATATATAAAAAATAGCATAAAATTTACTACGAATTAAACCACAAGAATAAAGAGCCCTGTTAGCAGAAATACAGTATATAACTCTAAAATGTTAAAATAAATAACAATAAACATCTATTTAAAAATTTTGCAATACCATTAGCATTACAATTCAGTCCCAAGAACATATTTGTGCCTTTTATACCTCTAGATTTGTCCTTTTGCACTGATTTTTATTATGTGAAATTATGAAAATGAAGGTTGACCCGACAAAGAAGTAAAATCTAAACTAAAAATCACTCCAGAGACTGTATTTACATTATCATTCAAAAAATATCTTTAGCTGCATTAAACTGATCAAAACTACAGTAAAAACTGTAAAATTGTGAAATATTATTACAATTTAAATTAACTGGTTTTTATTTGAATATATTGTAAAATGTAATTTATTCCTGTGATCAAATCTGTATTTTCAGCATCATTACTCAGTCTTCAGTGTCACATGATCCTTCAAAAATATTTTTTTATATGCTGATTTGCTGCTAAAAATCATTTCTGATTATTATTGTATATTATTGTGCGGCTTCATATATTTTTGGAAACTGTGATGCAATTTATTCTTCAGGATTCTTTGATGAATAGAAAGTTAAAAAGAACAGCATTATAATGTAACATTATAAATGTCTTTTGATCAAATTAATACGTCTTTGCTGAAAATATTACTTTCTCTCAAAAGACAAAAAAATATCTTAATTTCCACATGAAAATATGATATATATTGCCCTATATTAAAAGTGATAATCCCATATGTTATGATATACAATTTTCACATGCATTTGGGTAGATGAAGTTATAAGTTTATATATATATTAAACCCATAGCAAAAGTTCTACATGTCCATACGTTAATAATATCTATGCAATGTTTTTTTTCCCTGTGGTGTATGTAGCAACCATATATGTGAACATATGCAACTTTATTAAAAGAACATACAAAAATAAAATAAATAAATAAATAAAATGGATGGATGGATAGGCCTACATGACATATATGTCCAAAAATATTTTAAACATACATCATACATAAACATACATAATATATATGGGATAGATATAAATATATGATGTTAATATATTGAATTGTTCCAATTTAGAATAGATTTCATGTGTGTTTTACTTCGTAAATCAAAATATTTCATATGTGGAAATGTAATATTTGTACGTATATATATTACATTTGTGTATGGGAGATCTCAAAGTGTTCAACAGTAGTATACAGTAACTGAGATTGAACGCTGGTTTTACTGGGACAGGTTTTAGCTTCGTAAATCAGCAGTGCTCATCTGCTCTTTATGTGAAGCATTTGCTGAACCGTCCTTCAATTATTGAACTGAGTTTCTGTAACTGAATTGAAGTTCAGGAATTATAGGAGCTGTAGCTGTGTGACTGAAAACAGCTGCATGAGTGTTTGTGAGATGAGCTCCAATCTCCATCAGGTGACGGATCTATAAGAGCACAATGAATCAAATCAAAACCTCAAAGCTGTGCAGATTCAATCAGTCCAGTTCCAGCATTACTCTTCTCCATACAGAGAGTCAGAATATGGGAAACAAACCAAATAAGAACAAGAGATACCCAGAATTTATACTGTATGGATGGTCATTTAATGAAACTCAGATGTAAATATTCTAGTATTTTGAGATACTGGACTTTTGACTTTCAACAAAAAAAAAAAAACTTTTGAAATGTTTTACTTTACATGAAATTAATCTAGAATATATGAAACTTTTTCACGATATTCTAATTTTTTGAGATGCACCTGTATTTTAGACTGAAATTTAAATCATTGATCAACTCATGCATACACAGCCCAGACAAACACTGGTTCTTCACACCACACATCATGATATCCAAGAATGTTAGATGTAATGTAGTGTGCCACCATTTTTGATTCAGACTGTATTAGAAGAATGAATAACATATTAAATTTCAGTTTGCCTTTGACTCAATGTCATTATGCTTCACAAGAATACAAGTTGGGTCTTGAAAGTTCTAGTTATAGTGGGCTTTCTTAATATGGATTACCAAAAAGGTCTTGTGTGTTATATTTCCACTTGCACTTATCTAATTTTTTTTTTTTTTTTTTTTTTTTTTTAATTAATTTTCAGTCTTGTGTAGTAAAAAGAAAAAGTTGTATGAACATGCCCTCTGACTTTAACAAATGCTGTTCTTGCGGAGTTTTCACACACAAGTACATCTGATGGGCGAGCGGCCATCAGGCGCAAATGTAACAGATTCACTTTATAGAATTGCAATATTTTTTGGACATGTATAATTTACAATTTTGTATTGTTTTTGTTTAGTTTTGTTTTACTGTATTTATTTTACATGTTTGAAATGTTTGTTTTTTTATGTTTCTTTCGGCGTTCTTTTTATTTAAAAACATGGTCCATTTTGTTTTGCAATGCTAAAACCATTTGAGGTGTAAATAAACACTGTTTGAATTGTTAATAATCTGTCTCTGTCTGTCATTGAATTTATGTATTTATTGTTATGACCTTAAATAGTGGATTCAGCATTGGGGGGAAAATTAGTATATTTTTACTCAAAAATAATACATTTATAGTATATTGCTTGTGTGTTTCAAAGACACTCAATTAATTTGTAATGTACTCGTGATACAAAAAAGTACACATTAATATCACTAATCAAGCATGAAAATAGGCATGTACTTAAAGTGTACTAAGTATACTTGAAGTTGTTCCAATTAAGCATCAGAAAGTGCACTAAATACACTTAAAGTTATACTTTATTATAATTTAATTACAACTAAAATACACTAGTACAAAAAAGGTGTTTCAAAATAGCACACTTCAGGTTAACTAATTATTAACACACTTGAAGTATATACTGGTAATTAGTCTGGCCGCAAGTATACTCAGTATATTTCTTTTCACTAGGGAGTTGATAATGAAAATTACTCTTCAATCAATTTATTTCACCAAACTTTCGTTGCTTTGCTGATCACAGGGTTTGTAAAAATGTATTCATTTGACTTGCAGTTTAATGTTGTTAAAATGGCCAAGAAAAGCTATAATTTTATTATTTTTTCAGACATTTTTTAAAACTTGAAAGGAGAGAAATGCTTTCTTCTTGACTGAGTTAACTCTCGTGTGTTTGTCAGGCGTCACTCGTCCTAAAGTGAGCGTCCTGCCTCCCTCCAGTGCAGAGATCTGCTCAAAGAAGACAGCGACACTGGTGTGTGTGGCCAGCAAGGGCTTCCCGTCAGACTGGAGCCTGAGCTGGAAGGTGGACGGGAGCAGCAGGTCTCAGGAGAGCAGCGCTGGGCTCCTGGAGAAGGACGGTCTGTACAGCTGGAGCAGCAGCCTGACTCTCTCTGAGCAGGAGTGGATGGAGAGCGTCTCAGTGAGCTGTGAGGCCACACGGAGCGGTCAGCCTGCGCTCACTGGACACGTGACGAGACAGCAGTGTTCAGAGTAGATCTGCTGCTCTTCTCACTCATGTCTCACATGGAGACTAACAGCACATGAGCGACTCCTTCATTCTCCACATCCAGCTTCAGTCGCTCTCATCTGCAGCTGCTCTGCTTTGTGTGATTCATACAAGACTATATGTGTGCGTCATCATTCATTCAGTTGTGGTTTTATTAAAATTCAATAAAGAAAATAAAATTGTGTATTTGAGTTATTTTGTGCCATTTTTGTTTTGGGCCTTTCATTGGATCAGAGCTTTAGCTCATATTTTATAAAACTTCACTCAATGGAGCATGAAAACACCTGCAGATTCATGATGAAACAAGAACATGCGGCCAAATTATGAACCTCACAGATAAAATGGTTAGCTTTAATAAGATAACTTTAATAAGAGAAAGTGTTGTAGATTTAAGTATTTATCATGTTAAAAACTAAAATGAATACTTTATATTTCATTCAATATTTATAAAATCTACTTGTGTGAGTGTGTGATCTGTTGAGTGAGTGATAGTGTTTGAACAGCTGCAGGATCAGTTCAGTCACTGTGACTCTGACTGACAGAGGTTTTTGTACGACTCTTTATCACTGTGTGAACACACGATCACCCTCACAAAAACCATCAGAATCTGTTCTGCAATGAAAACTCTGACAGTAATAATGTCCAGCATCTTCAGTCTGGACTGCACTGATGGTCAGAGTGAAATCACTGTTAGATCCACTGCCACTGAATCTAGATGGAGTTCCTGACTGGAGGAGCTGTGCAGCATAAATCAGGAGTTTAGGAGCTTCTCCAGGTTTCTGTAAGTACCAGCTGAAAAAGTATGTACTAGAATAACTGTACACATCTGTGCTGGTTTTACAGTTGATTTTGACTGTTTCTTCTGGTTGAGCTGCTGTCGTCGAGGGACTCTGAGTGACGGTGATCTGTCCTCTACACTCTGAAACACAACAAGAAGAAAATCAACTCAAAACTTTGACAATATACTTGAAGAAATGAATTGATATCAAACTTGTGCTCCACAAACCTTGAGCAAACGCTGTGAGAGTCCAGATGAAGATTGTTGTGTGTGTCAGTGATGAAGTGTTAAACTCACAGCACTATAAACACTCTCAGAGCACTGAAGCATCTGATCAATATGCAAACACACGCAAGATCATTTACCTGAAGACAGCAGATACACAGTTTTGGCCTTTAGTATCTTTGCTAATAAACCTCTATTTACAATCTTCAGAAACAGACACTCATGATTTACTTCATTATTTTGGGTTGATCTTCTCCCCCAAACACTGTTTTAACGATCAGTTTCATTCAGACTTTGATGCTGAGAGCATTGAATACATGTGTTAGAGATTTTATATCATCCATGATACTGTATAACAGGTCAAAGGTCATCCGAAATGGAATGACCATCTAAAACTTGCTAAAGATTTCATCATAAAGCAGGTAAGCAGTATTATTGTAAATATGAAAAGTGTATTTTGGGACTGATTATGAAACAAGTATTCTCATGCAATAAGTATTTATTTAAAGATGAATATTTTGTATTGCTTTTTACAATAATTCATGTCTGATGTTGAGGAGCTGATGTTGAGTCTCATATCAGTGTGTGAGTGTGTTTCTCTCTCTCTCTGCTGGAGTTTGTGTTTATTTGAGTGTGACGGAGGTTTTTGTACGACTCTTTCACTAGAATGAAGCACTGTGGTACACTTTTGGTGGAGGAACTAAACTGACGATCGGTAAGTCTCAGCAATTCTCTATTAAATCGTAAGATGTTTTAAACTTTTATTTTAATTTTGAGAATATTTAATCTAATATATGGTAACAAGATTCTTTTTTTATTATAAAAATGTTATATTGAAAAGTAAGAAAGATTAATTTATTAAATGCAACTTTTCACAATAAATGTTTTTCATCGTTAATTTTGGCTAATGGTATATATTCATTTTCATTGATATTATTATTATTATTTTACAGTGATTCCTATTTTATATAAAAAAAATCCATTTCAGGGCATATTTTTTATTTTTTATTCTTCGTAAAATTTAATGTGTTTTGAAATGTGTTACACAAAAGTTTAATGATACAGACAAAATAATTTAAATTGTTAAGGCATCATCATCATACAAAGAGAAAGGTTTAAATAATTCATAATTTAAGTTTACATGTATTGATATTTATGATTCTGAGTGTCTTAATATTTTCAAAATACAACAATGAAATGATCGTTTAAATTTGTTGTCCAAATATATCATCAATACGCATGTGGACAATGTTTTTAAAATCAGCTTGAGATTAAACTGTACCTTATTCAGAAAAGACAAATTACTGTATGATTTGCTTTATGTCTCCTTAAGAGAACGGATTTATATTTAAAGGTACCTGATACATTTAGTAGTACTGAATATTGATTTAACTGGAAATATTTTCAAACTTCATTCAGAATATTTGTGTATATGAATGCCAGCAGTGATGTGGAATGACAGTAAAGATGAAGTGATTGTGATTTTGTCTGCATTATCACGTCTGCTCCACTGAAGATTGTAGCTGCAGATGTGAAGAAGTGAGTTTTGTGTGTGTTTGTGTGTTTCAGCTGGTCCCGCAGTGAAGCCCTCCGTGTCTCTGCTGCCTCCCTCTTCTCTGCAGATCTCTGGAGACTCAGCCGCACTGCTCTGTCTGCTCAGCTCTTACTCTCCACAGGGGGCGCAGGTGAGCTGGACGCTGGACGGGTCAGAGGTCACCGAGGGGGTTCAGACCAGCGCAGAGAGCGAGCGGGACGGACGCTACAGCCGCAGCAGCGTCCTGAGCCTCAGCAAAGCACGCTGGGAAGACGCAGAGCGCTTCGTCTGCAGAGTAACACATGACGGAGCTGCTCAAGAGACCTCGTTCCTCAAGAGCTCCGAGTGCTGATGTTTCTCCAGTGAAGAGCAGCAGGATTCACAGCAGTCACGTGATTTACAGCTCAATACTCAAGCAGTCTTTCAATCTGCTGCCATTGCTGTTCATTCAATAAAGCTTCTGAACGCCTTACATTTGTGTTCGACTGCATCATTGATCAGTGTGTCCTTCCTTCACTAAAGTTTCAGCTGCTGTTGATGGATTGTAATAGTTGAGAACAGCTGCGTTTAGCAGTAAATGTGAACTGAAGCTCTTGGGGTTTGAACATGGTCTCTGGAGACGGAGCTGCTCTATTCTGAGACGATCAGAATCACTAAAGCTGTCAATGCAAATCTGATTTACAGCTCAAACTCACAGTTTCACTGTTTGATCGGTTCAACGCTCTGAACTGAACAGTTTCACTTCTGTTCATGTGAAATGAGTTATGATGAATAATACATTTATTATTAACTTGAGATGAAACAGCTACTTGAAAAACTGTTAGAAAACATATTTATGCTGCTGGTGATTCACAATAATCAAGTTTCCATCCAGTTTTTGCTCTGTTTTCTTATCAACAAAGAGAATATACTTTAAAAAAACTTCGCAAAATTTTCTGTCTACAGCCTGTTTCAATCCAACTGGCCTTTTGTTATCAACATTTTTTATTTTCTTTTTTCACACACAACATCACAACATAACATCCACTCAAAGCAAACAAAACAAAACAACAGACACACACTCCGTGTTTTAAAGGTCCAATCAAAGGGGAGAGAGAGAGGGAGGGAAAAAGTAACAACAAAACAGGTCCTTCTTTTATATAATCACATATGTTAGAAAAAAATAAAAAAATAGAAATAAAGTAATAATAATATGCAATCCAATATGCCTCTCCACACATGTGCGGCTCACACCAGTTCTACATCATCGTCCTCCTCGCGGCCGCAAAACCAGCAAACAGCCTTCTCCTTTGCATTAAGCTTCAAGAAGACACACACTTGTATCAGCAAAGCAATCAGTCCGCAGTGAGGAAGACAAAACCAGGTCTACCTGCGTCCACAGATCCATGACCACAGGACACTCCCAAAACACATGAAGAAAAAATACCCGATGACGCAGTGTTACATATCAGGGCACCAGAAATAGATTTACGGTGTAAATATTCTAACACACAGGCTCGGTTAACAGCAGAATTTAAGCCCATCACATTCAGTAATAAAATATTTAGAGTATACATTAAATATTCATAATCTCAAAATTATATTCAACAAATGAAGAGAAGCAAACACACTCCCATTCTGTAAATAACATGTAAACGTTAGTGTGCGTTCTGGATATCAAACCACCTAGATGAAAAATCCCCTTAAAAACAAGGTAAAGTAAATAAAAGCATGAATATCTGTTGTAAAAAATAAAAGCAACACAGACAGAGATGACCAACAACTATAGCCAAAAACCAACTCAGGCCGCACGTTACCGAGAACATAGGTCTGATCGAGCAACAAAAACTTGTGATGATCCGTGACCGATCCACTTCAGCCCACAACGAGCCTCCCAAAAGGCTCACATAACCAAAACATTATTGTAATGAAACCTACTCTCCATTAGTCCTCTCCAGAAAAAAAAGAAAGAAAAAAGGGGGGTTAGTCTTACCAGCAAGGGGACAATTGTATCGAATAAAATATGAATACTATCCCAGGAGGTGAGAGGAACCCCACCAGTCTTATGTTATTTCTCCTGCTTTTATCCTCCATATCCGTCATCTTCTCGGTGAGTCGCTCCAGCCGACTTCTCAAGTCCGTGACTGCATTCCGATCCCCACGTGCAGTTGCCTGAACAGAATCAACGCGGTCACGTGTCTGCTTCGACGCGGCAGCCATGGCCTCAAACTCCTCTCCCAGCTCTTCAACAGAATTGTTAGTCGCTTGTATGTCGTCACGTAGTTTACGTAATGCTGGAATCAGCACAGAGTCCACAGCATCTCTTACTGCCGAAGTCACAACCAAATCCAAAGTGCTTTGCTGTTCTCTAAATGCAAACTCGATACCGTTAGCAATAGCCTCGTTGATATCCTCTCTGGAGATGGTGGAATCCCTGAATTTTTTCTTTATTGGTGATTGCCCAATCTCTCTTTTCCGATCACCTTTGACTGTTGAAGCACTCATGATGAGTCCAATGCAAAATGGTTCGAAATTTACTGACAGGATAATAAAATATTTGACAAAGTCAGCAGAGCGAAAGACTACATGTGCATCGAAGTTGAATGGTCACGTGATCTCCTCCAACTGGCCTTTTACCGATAAAATGGTGTGCGTGATGACGACATCCCTAAAAAAAACAAATTGTCGCATAAGTTTTGGTGTGTCGCAAAACAAAAATGGCCCTTGAGCTGTTTCCATACATAATTTCTCCTATTGCGTAAATTATAGGTAATAGGCTAGTAGCCTGTTCTTCATCAATTTGAAACAAAGCAGCATATTATTAAATTGTATAGGCCTACATAAAAATATCTTTATTAACAAGTGTCATGAGTTTTTTTTTTTTTTTTGTACTTTGTTATAGACTATTAGATAGATAGGCTACTTAATCAAGCAATAATCATAAACAGGTGCAGTTGTATTAGGCTATTATTATTTTTCTGATTAACGTTTAGGCTATAAGAAATAGGAATGTTCATTTCGGTTATTTTATTTCCCCTAACCGATGGTCGTTAAGCCATATTAACCGTTAACCGACAAGATTATGTTAAATTACAATTAAATTACATTTAAAATGGTAAGGTGGCTGTGACCCATTAAAAATACCTAAATTAGTTTTCCAGGGATTAATGCAAAAATCTGCATAAAAAACATTAACGTGAGGATTCACATGCACGTGACACACCTGCAGTGCTTCTGTGAAGGAGAAAAACATAAGCAATTATATATGAAAGAAATAGGCCCATATGCAAAATATGTTTTTTCTAAATAATTAATAAACAAAACGAAAGAAAAAAAAAACTATGCAACAATTAGCAGCCTATATGCAGAATTTTGGTTCATTTTTGCGATGCGCTCTGGCATCCTGTTTATTTCCTTTATTTCACAAAAGCACATGTTTTGTTTTTATTGTGAATGTAGACAAATAAAATAAATATTTTTAATAGTTTTGAATAATGTCTTACTCTTATATGACCACAAATGAAGGAGTAGGCTATTGTAAGTTGTTTCCACTTTTATAAGGAAAAAATAATAAAGTGATCGTGCGGGCGCCTTACGTGTGCAGTTAAGCATACTCGACAACGCAGCCTGTTCATTGTCATAATAAAATACAGTCAGCCAAACATTTAGAAAAAACATGCTATTTTATTTCCCCTCACTCCAAAACAAATCCTTTAAATTTAATGGTAGAACGAACTCAGAACAAAACAAGAATAAAAATCGTCCAGGTTACGTATGTAACCATGGTTCCCCGAGGGAACGAGACGCTGCGTCGAAAACGCTCTGGGAACGCCTTTCAGCGATATCAAGCTCTGAATCATATGTGTAATCAGTCCAATTGATGGCGAGACGTCAGGTGCGGGTGACGTCATGACCAGGAAGCTTAAAAGCACGTGAGGTGCAGCCGGCTTCAGCTTCCAGGAATGAAGCATAGCTCTAGTAGGGATGCTGGAAGTATGGCCCTGCGACGCAGCGTCTCGTTCCCTCGGGGAACCATGGTTACATACGTAACCTGGACGTTCCCCTTCAGGAACTCGAGCTGCGTCGAAAACGCTCTGGGAACGAGATGTCCACGCCGCCAGACTTGCAAATCCCTGCCAAGTGTGGAAGAGCACAGCTATGGCAAGAGAACAGAGGAGCCTAGAGTGGCTCGCAAATCTAGGTCATAGAACATGACGAAGGTGAGGGGCGTAGACCATCCCGCAGCGTTGCAGATGTCCTGCATAGGCACACCTCCCAGAAAGGCCTTAGAGGCCGCCACACTTCTCGTTGAGTGAGCCTTGACCCCCAATGGTGAGGGGAGATCAGAGGACTCGAGGCTATAGAATAGCATCCTGATCCACCACATAGCATAAGCTTCTCTGGCCGGAGGCCTCAGCCTCATCACACCGTGGAGGAAACGTGTAACCAGGGGGTCCTTGCCCACTGACTGACCACCAAGAGGGGCGTGGTAGGCCGCTATAGCCGCCACGTAAACCTTCAGGGTGGAGTGGGTTAACCCGGCGGAGAAAAAATCCTGCAAGAACTCCAGCACTGTACCAATCAGGCAGTTAACTGGGTCAAGCTGGCGGTCTCCGCACCATGAAGTGAAGCACTTCAGGGCGTACAGTTTCCTCGTTGAGGGAGCTCTAGATTGGAGGATGGTCTCAACAACCTCGGTTGAGAGACCAGAGACTACGAGTTGTGCCCCCTCAGGGGCCACACCCACAGCTTCCACAACTCTGGGCGGGGGTGAAGGACCATGCCCTCCGCCTGTGAGAGGAGATCTCTCCTGACAGGAATCTCCCATGGAGAGCCGTCGAGGAGAGAAATCAGGTCCGAGAACCACACTCGGCCCGGCCAGAACGGGGCTACTAGCAACAGACGGACCCCGTCCCGGCGCACTCTCTCTAGAACTCCCGGGAGCAGAGCGATCGGGGAAAAATCGTACAGACGAAGCCTCGGCCAAGTCTTTACCATAGCATCCAGCCCCAGTGGAGCTGGATGAGTCAGAGAGAACAGTGCGATGTCTGACGAGTCGCAAACAAATCCACCTGAGCCTGGCCAAAACTCTCCATATCTGCTTCACCAACTCGGGGTGAAGCATCCTTTTCCCGGGCCTCGGCCCCTGCCTCGACAGGATGTCTGCTCCCATATTGAGATGCCCAGGAATATGAACTACTCTCAGCGAGAGAAGCTTGTCCTGAGACCACACAAGGATCCGGTGCGCCAGCTTGTAAAAGAGGCGCGAACGTGGACCTCCCTGGTGGTTTATGTAAAAGACCACAGCTGTGTTGTCGGTGCTCCCCAACACATGGCGATCTCTTAGGTCTGGAAGAAAGTGTTTGAGTGATCGAAACACAGCCAGCATCTCCCGGCAGTTGATGTGCCACGTGAGATGGCGACCACTCCACATACCGCGGGCAGGGTGGCCACTCATGACCGCTCCCCAACCGGTGAAGGACGCGTCTGTCGCTAGCGTTACGCGGCGACAAGGAGCTCCCAGCACCAGGCCCTGAGACAAGAACCAAGGTTTCCTCCACATGTCTAAGGCACGTAGGCATCGCCGCGTGACCTTGATCATGCGAAGCAGGTTTCCCCTCGGGGAGAACCCCTTGGTCTTGAGCCACCACTGTAGGGGTCTCATGTACAGCAGGCCAAAAGATATCACGTTGGACGCAGCTGCCATCAGACCCAGCAGTCTCTGGAACTGCTTGACAGTGAGTGACTGGCCTTCTCTCACTCTCCTGACTGCCGTGAGGATCGACTCGATCAGAGCAGGGGACATACGTGCCTGCATCGTGGTCGAATCCCACACCACGCCCAGATAAGTGGTTCTCTGTACTGGAGAAAGCACACTTTTCTGGCGTTAAGTCTTAACCCCAGCTCTTTGTGAGCGAGAACGACATCTCGATGCCGAACCGCCATCTGCTCTGATTGAGCTAATATCAAACAAATGTCGATGTGGTTGAGTATGCGGATGCCCTGGAGTCACAGAGGAGCCAGCGCAGCATCCACATACTTCGTAAAAGTGCGGGGTGAGATTGCAAGGCCGAAGGGAAGAACCCTATATTGGTACGCTTTGCCCCCAAAGCAAACCTCAGGAACTTCCTGTTATGGGGAAGGATGGAGATGGGAAGTATGCATTTTTTAGATCGATCGTGACAAACCAGTCCTCGGACCTGGTCTGAGACATGACCTGCTCGAAGAGAGCATCCTGAACTTCAGTCACATGACTGAGCGGTTCATTTGACACAGATCTAAAATAGGATGCAACCCTCCATCCTCCTTGGGAACGATGAAGTACCGGCTGTAGAACCCGGACTCTCTGTCAAGAGGAGGGACCACCTCGATGGTCTCCTTCCTCAAGAGAGCATTCACTTCTTGTTCCATTACCAGAGCCTGCTCGGGACCCACTAATGTGGGAATAACCCAGTTGAATGGCGGCGGCGGAGCACCGAACCGAAGCCTCATTCTACAGTGTGCAGGACCCATCGAGACACATTTGGCAGTAGTTTCCACGCTGCCAAATAGCCTACTAAGGGAACCAGTCTCTCAAGACTGGCCTCTGGTGTGCTTAGAGCTGCTAGCTCGGTGCCCTGAAGCGGAGGACCGGCAGGGGACGGCCGCTCTAGCTGCTCTAGAGACCCCCGAAGGGGTGGCGAGCCTCTCAGTTCCGCTACGTTTCCGGGCGGGAGAGACTGAGAGAAGTGCTCGCTGGAGACCGCTGCGCCCTGGAACACTGGCAGGGTTGGTAGACCGATCTCCTGAGGGCACTGAGGAGAGACGGGCACCGTGTAATGCGGTGTACCCCGCTCTTCCCCAGAGGGGCCTGCCCTCATAAGTCCTGGGCCATGGGCATCAGGACTGCCTCTGAAGCCTTCTATGAAAATGACGGTCCTCAGACCCGCGTCATCTCCTAGGAAGACTAGACTGATAGAACCAGAGTCTACTCAGGTAGGACCCATTGAGACACATTTGGCAGTAGTTTCCACGCTGCCAAATAGCCTACTAAGGGAACCAGTCTCTCAAGACTGGCCTCTGGTGTGCTTAGAGCTGCTAGCTCGGTGCCCTGAAGTGGAGGACCGGCAGGGGACGGCCGCTCTAGCTGCTCTAGAGACCCCCGAAGGGGTGGCGAGCCTCTCAGTTCCGCTACATTTCCGGGCGGGAGAGACTGAGAGAAGTGCTCGCTGGAGACCGCCGCGCCCTGGAACACTGGCAGGGTTGGCAGACCGATCTCCTGAGGGCACTGAGGAGAGACGGGCACCGTGTGATGCGGTGTACACCGCTCTTCCCCAGAGGGGGCCGGCCCTCAAAAGCCCTGGGCCATAGGCATCAGGACTTTCTAGCCGAAGACTATCCAGTGAGAATGACGGTCCGCAGATCCGCCTTCTGCTAGAAGCCTTCGGCCCGGGAGCGCCACTCTGACTCCAAAATTCTAGGGAGTACGAGAAGTGACGTTTCCCAAATGAGGAGCTGGAACATGATTGGGGCTGTTACCCAGCAGCCCATGCTGACCACCTCAACCTCCTCGGAGGAAGAGAGGTAAACATAGTGCTCTCACTACAAGATGCGCCTGTATACTAATATACATATATAAAAAATTGTAGATAAAATATAATATCTACTTCTCATAGTCAGATGAAATACCTCATTTAATTCCTCAAATTAAATGCAGCCAAACAACCAGACAAGTAAACACGGTCTGATGTGAAAAGATTTAATATAATGAACTGAGAATGACCGTAATGCACGCGTTGCCTCGGCAACACGCGAGCCACTCTGATGAAATACAATATCAATCTCCTCGGAGAAAGATAGCTGCAGCTGCGCGCTCACACAAAGGGGGAAGAACCGCAGCGCGGGCTTCCGTACTCCGAGAGAGAGCGCTAGATCTGGGGAATGCAGGTGGAGATAGGGCGAGCCCGTCTCCAACCCGTCCGCCAGATCCATGTGCGATCCCCGCGATCTCAATCGCCGCCGTGCCTCAGCAGCAGCGGGACCAGAACCGCGAGATCACAGGCACAGACAAAGCGTGCCCGGCGGGAGAGCAACGTATTGCAGCGGGGAAAGCACAATCAGCCTTTTTTTCTCGAGAGAGAGTTGACTGCACGAGCTGCGTTCCGCTGACATGTTGCTCATAATTATATTCGTTCACAATATGCTTATGCAAACAATATGCTTGTGCAACTGCTTTACGAAAGCTCATCGACGCATGTCCACCTCCTCGGAGGAAGACAGGCGGAGCATCGCCCTCTCTCCGAGGAGAAGAAACCGCGGGGCGGGCTTCCGATCCCAGAGAGCGGGCGCTGGATCTGATGGGAAAGGAAGAAGATAGGGACTCGCCCGTCTTCATTCCTGCCCCCTGATCCATCTGCTCAAAGAGAGCTTCGGGGAGCGAAGCATACGCAGTGGAAGCCGCTCACAATGCGTGCAGTCGACCCCCTCGAGAGCCGACTCTGCGTGCTTCGCTCCCAAGCAGACCACGCACAAACTGTGTGTATCCCCACTTGTAATGAGCATGAGCAGGGAGACACACAATCTATAACGTGAACTGCTTTCTTTCGCCCTTATGTTTTGTCTTTGCCTCGGCTTTAGACACACGGGAGCTTTATATGTTGCTGGACTTGTAACTTGACAAACAACATTAAATAAGACTCACAGAACATAGATCGTGACTGACACACACAGAGAGCTTTGCTGAATGACAAAAGCTGAAGCCGGCTGCACCTCACGTGCTTTTAAGCTTCCTGGTCATGACGTCACCCGCACCTGACGTCTCGCCATCAATTGGACTGATTACACATATGATTCAGAGCTTGATATCGCTGAAAGGCGTTCCCAGAGCGTTTTCGACGCAGCTCGAGTTCCTGAAGGGGAAACAAGAAGCTAACAAGCCAAAACGAATTAATTTAAACATTTGAACTTTGCGTTCCAATATCTGTTTAAAACAAAATGTGCTTGGCATAATATCACGGGGGTATGTATGGTGGTCACGCTGAATGGCACGGACAGGCTATTTAAACTGAACATTGCACTGTAAAAAAAATTATGTAAACGTAGCCTACTAAAGGAACATCAAATTACAAATTTGAACTACAGGGAAACAGTGTTTTAAAGTGAGCAACACCATGAACACGGACGCTGCCTATAGGCTAATTCTGTCATGTGACACCACATTTATTTGCGTTAAAGCCCCTTTTCTCGACAAAAAGTGTTTCCAAACAAATTTTTGTGACATTTAAAGTATCGATATGGAATTTATGCGCTAAAGTTAAACGGAAAAAGATTGTGTCGACACATGAGAAATTGAATCGATAATAGGCATTTCCATTGGCTATATCGTAAATATTTTAAAGCGCTAAATATTTTTTTGCAAAAAAATCCTTGGATGGAAACCTGGTTAATGGCTTTACTACCCTGCTGGAAAATACAAACAAACAAACAACAGAAACCAATGGGAATTGTACAGGTTTTAATATAACCTGTAATGGTGCCTGTTGGTCTACTGGTAATTGGTCGCCTTCTATTGGTAGCTTGTTAAAACCACTAAATCCTAATGGAATATGTCCCAAAAACACACTACAGGAAACCATTTTTTAAATGGTTTTAATGATTAAAAGTTGATGTTTTGTAATGTTTGTAATAGTGTTTGTAGTGTGTTTTCTCTGTTTCTGAATCAAACCCGTCTGTCACAGGACAGATCACAGTCTGATAGGGTTAAGGTTAGATGGTAATCATGGTATACAGATTTATCAACTGGTAATGCACACATCATGTGGTGTAATTTTTGTCACATTGTACAACAATATGTACTGTTTTTGCATTATTGTATGGGGTAGTTTTAAGGTTGGGGTAGGTGTAGACAATGAAACATAATCTACTAGGTAGAAAATTACATTTATTGTTAGCTTCTGGTTTTAGCTGTATCCCTTCTACCACCATCAAATAGAGCTGATTTGACTCTTAACTCAGTTCTGAGTTCATGTGTAGTTGCTGTGTTTGTCTCTGTGTGTCAGTAGTGAGTGATAGTGTTTGAACAGCTGCAGGATCAGTTCAGTCACTGTGACTCTGACTGACCGAGGTTTTTGTACGACTCTTTATCACTGTGTGAACACACCACCACTGTGGTAACTCTGACAGTAATAATGTCCAGCATCTTCAGTCTGGACTCCACTGATGGTCAGAGTGAAATCACTGTTAGATCCACTGCCACTGAATCTAGATGGAGTTCCAGTGTAGAGGCTTTTTGCATAACGAATCAGGAGTTTAGGAGCTTCTCCAGGTTTCTGTGAATACCAGAAGAAAGCATCATCCCCATCACTATATCTGTGCACATCTGTGCTGGTTTTACAGTTGATTCTGACTGTTTCTTCTGGTTGAGCTGCTGTTGTTGAGGGACTCTGAGTGACGGTGATCTGTCCTCTACACTCTGAAACACAACAAGAAGAAAATCAACTCAAAACTTTGACAATATACTTGAAGAAATGAATTGATATCAAACATGTGCTCCACAAACCTTGAGCAAACGCTGTGAGAGTCCAGATGAAGATGATGATGAAGGTCATGCTGATGAAGATTGTTGTGTGTGTCAGTGATGAAGTGTTAAACTCACAGCACTATAAACACTCTCAGAGCACTGAAGCATCTGATCAATATGCAAACACACGCAAGATCATTTGCCTGAAGACAGTCGCTCAATAACAGACACAAAATACAATTACTGAAATGAGAAAAATTTATCTTAACATTACATATTCTAATAGCCAAGCTGTTATAAATTGTATCAGATCATTCATTTCTGAATAAATCTACAAGACCAACTTTAGTATATTATCCTGACTCTCTCCTGTGAAACTTTGAGAATATTTTTTGAAGTTGGATCGAAACATGACTGTTAATTCATAAATTTTATGCCAAATCCATGGATGTTCCTGCAGGTTTTTACAGACATGAGGATCATCACACGAGTCTCTGTCAATCACTGAATCAACAGTTTGATTGTGAGTCGCGTCACATTGATATAAAGTAAAACGCTCATTTTTTCCTCATTGATAATTACATTATACATGTTAAAAAGGTGCACTGAAATCAAATGTTCATAAGGTTGTCATTTGGCACCACTTTGATTTAACTTGAAAATTTAAGACAGTAATTAATCTTAAGTTTTAATATTAATGTGTTGATTTATTGAGTAGACAGAGCCTGCAGATATTTTCAAATGGGAAATTCTAGTTGCTTAATTGTATTTTTGTTAATATTTGACAAGTTATTAATTTATAGTAGACATGCCAGACAAAAGTATATTTTCAGTTCTTTTTTTTCTTTTTTTTTTACTTTTTTCTTTTTTTATCCAATTTTCTCATGCGATCATCAAAAATTGTAAAGAATTCCTGCATTTATTGTTTATTCATATCTGATCTTTGATGCTTTTAATAAAAGCGACTAACATTGAAGTTTGTAAATGAGACTTAAACTCTATGTATTTCATCAAACTTTCATTGCTTTGCTGATCACAGGCTTTGTAAAAATGCCTTCAGTTGACTTGCAATTTAATGGTGCTAAAATTACTAATAAATTGAGTATTACATTATTAATTGTTCATATATTTTTCTGAACCTGAAAGGAGAGAAATGCTTTCTTGAGTTGACTGTTGTGTGTTTGTCAGGCGTCACTCGTCCTAAAGTGAGCGTCCTGCCTCCCTCCAGTGCAGAGATCTGCTCAAAGAAGACAGCGACACTGGTGTGTGTGGCCAGCAAGGGCTTCCCGTCAGACTGGAGCCTGAGCTGGAAGGTGGACGGGAGCAGCAGAGAAGGACGGTCTGTACAGCTGGAGCAGCAGCCTGACTCTCTCTGAGCAGGAGTGGATGGAGAGCGTCTCAGTGAGCTGTGAGGTCACACGGAGCGGTCAGCCTGCGCTCACTGGACACGTGACGAGACAGCAGTGTTCAGAGTAGATCTGCTGCTCTTCTCACTCATGTCTCACATGGAGACTAACAGCACATGAGCGACTCCTTCATTCTCCACATCCAGCTTCAGTCGCTCTCATCTGCATCTGCTCTGCTTTGTGTGCTTCATACAAGACTATATGTGTGCTTTATCATTCAGTCGTGATTTTGTTAAAATTCAGTCAATCAATAAAATTTTAGCTTTATGTCTTTGAGTGTTTTTGTGTCACTTGCGTTTGAGGTCTTTAGTTCACATTTTATAAAACTTCACTCAGTGGTGCATGAAAACACCTGCAGATTCATGATGAAACAAACATGCGGCTAAATTATAAACTTCACAGATAAAATGGTAGACAAATTCAATAAGATAAAGTGTTGTAGACTTAAGCATTTATCATGTTAAAAACTAAAAGAATGCTTTATATTTAATTCAATATTTATAAAAATGCACTGTTGTGTGAGTGATAGCGTTTGAGCAGCTGCAGGATCAGTTCAGTCACTGTGACTCTGACTGACGGAGGTTTTTGTATGACTCTTTATCACTGTGTGAACACATAATCACTCGCACAGCCACCATAAGAATTTGTTCTGCAATGAAAACTCTGACAGTAATAATGTCCAGCATCTTCAGTCTGGACTCCACTGATGGTCAGAGTGAAATCACTGTTAGATCCACTGCCACTGAATCTAGATGGAGTTCCTGACTGAAGGGTGCTTGCTCTATAAATCAGGAGTTTAGGAGCTTCTCCAGGTTTCTGTAAGTACCAAGCTAAATAATGTCCCAAAGAACTAATGTAATACACATCTCTGCTGGTTTTACAGTTGATCTTGACTGTTTCTTCTGGTCGAGCTGCTGTCGTTGAGGGACTCTGAGTGACGGTGATCTGTCCTCTACACTCTGAAACACAACAAGAAGAAAATCAACTCAAAACTTTGACAATATACTTGAAGAAATGAATTGATATCAAACTTGTGCTCCACAAACCTTGAGCAAACGCTGTGAGAGTCCAGATGAAGATGATGATGAAGGTCATGTTGATGAAGATTGTTGTGTGTGTCAGTGATGAAGTGTTAAACTCACAGCACTATAAACACTCTCAGAGCACTGAAGCATCTGATCAATATGCAAATGAACTGATCCTGTATTTAAATGAGCTTCTAAATGAAGATTGCTCGTTTATTTCTTCCTGTCAATCATTGTATCCACACATCACACTGTCTAATCATTGTTTTTTACAATTATTTTGACTGGTGTTTTATCATCTGTTGGTTTATTACAGAATGGACTATGATTATATTAATGGCTTTAAATATTTTGATTATTCAGATTTTTGTACATGAATTAAACATGTATTTCAGCTCAGTTGGTTTGAGGGACCTTAAGAAACAACACTATAGACAGTAGTGATGCATACTGACTTTTATGGTGCATTGTGGGAATGTTTTGAGCATGAGCGTTATGTGATCCCTGAGTAGTGCACTGAGTAGTGAACTAAAGAGCTGACTGAGACACACTCTTACTGACTGACTCACATGTGTGAACATTTTCATGCACAAATCATAATTTATCAATGTGTGAAATAATAAAAAAAAAATAGCATAAAATTTACTACGAATTAAATCACATGAATAAGGAGTCATGTTAGCAGAAATACAGTATATAACTCTAAAATGTTAAAATAAATAACAATAAACATCTATTTAAAAATGTAGCAATACCATTAGCATTATATTTCAGTCCCAAGAACATATTTGTGCCTTTTATACCTCTAGATTTGTCCTTTTGCACTGATTTTTATTATGTGAAATTATGAAAATGAAGGTTGACCCGACAAAGAAGTAAAATCTAAACTAAAAATCACTCCAGAGACTGTATTTACATTATCATTCAAAAAATATCTTTAGCTGCATTAAACTGATCAAAACTACAGTAAAAACTGTAAAATTGTGAAATATTACAATTTAAAAGAACTGTTTTTTATATGAATATATTTTTAAATATAATTTATTTCTGTGATGCGCAGCTGTATTTTCAGCATCATTACTCAGTCTTCAGTGTCACATGATCTTCAGAAATATTTTTTTTATATGCTGATTTGCTGCTCAAAATAATTTCTGATTATTATTGTATATTATTGTGCGGCTTCATATTATTTTGGAAACTGTGATGCAATTTATTTTTCAGGATTCTTTGATGAATAGAAAGTTAAAAAGAACAGCATTTATTTCAAATATAAATCTTTTGTAAAATTATAAATGTCTTTTGATCAAATTAATATGTATTTGCTGATAATATTACTTTCTCTCAAAAGACAAAAAAAGGATCTTAATTTCCACACGAAAATATGATATATATTGCCCTATATTAAAAGTGATAATCCCATATGTTATGATATATAATTTTCACATGCATTTGGGTAGATGAAGTTATAAGTTTATATATATATTAAACCCATAACAAAAGTTCTACATGTCCATACGTTAATAATATCTATGCGAAGTTTTTTTTCCATGTAGTATATGTAGCAACCATATATGTGAACATATGCAACTTTATTAAAAGAACATACAAAAATAAATAAATAAATAAATAAAATGGATGGATGGATAGGCCTACATGACATATATGTCCAAAAATATTTTAAACATACATCATACATAAACATACATAATATATATGGGATAGATATAAATATATGATGTTAATATATTGAATTGTTCCGATTTAGAATAGATTTCATGTATGTTTTACTTCGTAAATCAAAATATTTCATATGTGGAAATGTAATATTTGTACGTATATATATTACATTTGTGAATGGGAGATCTCAAAGTGTTCAACAGTAGTATACAGTAACTGAGATTGACCACTGGTTTTACTGGGACAGGTTTTAGCTTCGTAAATCAGCAGTGCTCATCTGCTCTTTATGTGAAGCATTTGCTGAACCGTCCTTCAATTATTGAGTTTCTGTAACTGAATTGAAGTTCAGGAATTATAGGAGCTGTAGCTGTGTGACTGAAAACAGCTGCATGAGTGTTTGTGAGATGAGCTCCAATCTCCATCAGGAGACGGATCTATAAGAGCACAATGAATCAAATCAAAGCCTCAAAGCTGTGCAGATTCAATCAGTCCAGTTCCAGCATTACTCTTCTCCATACAGAGAGTCAGAATATGAGGAGAAAGAGCAAAAACAAGAGAGAGAGAGAGAAACAACAGAGTTATTTCAGATCCTCTTCTGAGCAGCTGCAGGATCAGTTCAGTCACTGTGACTCTGACTGACCGAGGTTTTTGTACGACTCTTTATCGCTGTGTGAACACATAGTTACTACTGATATAGTGTACACTCTGACAGTAATAATGTCCAGCATCTTCAGTCTGGACTCCACTGATGGTCAGAGTGAAATCACTGTTAGATCCACTGCCACTGAATCTAGATGGAGTTCCTGACTGAAGGGTGCTTGCAGCATAAATCAGGAGTTTAGGAGCTTCTCCAGGTTTCTGTAAGTACCAGGATAGAGGTTGAACACTCCAACCCTGTTGGACTTCAGGACTGGTTTTACAGGAGATAGTAACTGTGTCTCCTGGTTGAACAGGTTTCACTGCAGGCGTCTGAGTGACTGTCACTCCAGCTGCTGATTCTACATCAAGAAGAATGAATAAACATTCAGAATTCAGTATTTGTTGAAGGACAGTATTTCTAGCACAGATGATCAGTTAGAATAGAGTGTGTTTATTTCCTCACCTGTGAAACAGTAGATAGTGAAGATCCAGATGAAGATGGTGATGAAGCTCATGGTTGCTGTTGGTTCAGATTCTCAGAGTTCAAACTCACAGAGTTATAAAATCTCCTGAAGCTTGTGCTGCAATGCAAATCATCTCTATGTAAATCTGTCTACGGGTTACAGCAGATGATGCACGTGAAACATAACAGTGTTTAGGATCTTTTCTCATGTTATGAGTCAAAAACATTGATTCATGTGTCTGATGATTCAAATGGCAGTTGAATCAAGAAGTCAGTGTGAATGAGAGGGCAAAGGTCATTCCAGAGGTCACAGGTCATCAAAACTTGTTAAAATCACTTTAATCATTAAAATGCATTTACAAATTATTTAGAAAAATCAAGATGTCTAATGAAAACGTCATCAATAAACAGCAGTGCTTGAAGTGGGAAAAAAAGAAGTGCCTGTACCCCCCCTTATTTATTTATTTACTTACTTACTTATAATAAACAAATAAATATGTATATTTTTAATTTTCTTAATTCACAATGTATGTATAATGCCACAATCTATAATTAAATAAAGGTGTTCAACACAAATTAGCAAAACTCAAGCTGTAATACCAAACATCTTACTGGATCCTTGGACTTCCAGGAGTTTTCTGGTTTAAAATGATGTGAACACAGAAACATGCTTCTTTTTATTTTAAGGTATTGTTTTTGTTATAAAGTACTGATTCAAATTAGTAATGAATAATCAATTATTATTGTACTTCTCTGCGTACCAGCCCACTTCAAGCACTGATAAATAGATGAATGAAAAATATATAAATGATACATTTTTATTAACTTTTATATTTGTTTAGAATGAATCACTAGTGTTCATACATTAGAAGACATTTGGAGATGATGAGGCTGTTTTTTTTAGTCACTTTAGTCCAATAATCCATAACTGATGTTGAGTCTCATATCAGTGTGTGTGTGTGTGTGTGTGTGTGTTTGTGTGAGTGTGAGTGTGGTTCTCTCTCTCTGCTGGAGTTTGTGTTTATTTGAGTGTGACGGAGGTTTTTGTACGACTCTTTCACTAGAATGAAGCACTGTGGGAAAGGGGAAAGGGAAAGGGAAGTGGTGTGTGGCCAAGTATGGTGACCCATACTCGGAATTTGTCCTCTGCATTTAACCCATCCAAGTGCACACACACAGCAGTGAACACACCCCCGGAGCAGTGGGCAGCCATATTGCGGCGCCCGGGGAGCAGTTGGGGGATCGGTGCCTTGCTCAAGGGTCTCACCTCAGTCGTGGTATTGAAGGTGGAGAGAGCACTTGTTATTCACTACCCCCACCGACAATCCCTGCCGGACCTGGGAATCGAACCTGCAACCTTTGGGTTACAAATCCAACTCTCTAACCACTAGGCCACGGCTGCCCCCGTGGACTTTTGGTGGAGGAACTAAACTGACGATCGGTAAGTCTCTTCAATTCTATCATTAAAATGTATTGTTTTACTTTTTAGATTATTTTAGCAAGCATGTAGAAACATAAAAATATGTTAAAGTGAAAAAATTAATAATTGCAATAACTTTAAGGTGAATTTAACAGTTCTATTGTTTATTAAATCTGTTCTGCTATTTTACAATTACATATTTATATTCAGTGTTATTTCATGACTTTTTTTATATTTCAAGACATATTTCATATTGTTTTAAAATATTTTCTAAATTTTACATGAGCAACTTCAGATTTTTTTTCATTAACATTTAATTGCTTTACATTTCTGAAATATTCAATTATTTCTTAAATTTACATATTTTTTCCACAATTCTTTGTAAATTTAACAATAAAGAGTTTTTGAAATGTACGGTAAAAGTTTAATGATACGGACAAAATAATTATAATTTTGTAGGCGTCATCATGAGACAAAGACATATATCTGAATTATTCATCATTTGAATTTATATGTATTGATATTTATGATTACAAGTCTCTTAATATTATCAAAGTACAATAATGAAATGATCATTTATTTTCCGAATATAAATCATCAGTTTGCACGTGGACAATAGTTTTTAAATCAGTTTGAGATTAAACTGTACCTTATTCACAAAAGCTTGAATTATTATAAGATTTACCTTTTAAAAAGTCTGTTTTAGAGAACTGAATTATATTTAAAAGTACATGATACGTTTAATAGTAGTGAATATTGATTAAACTGAGAATATTTTCATACTTAATTCAAGATATTTGTGTATATGAATGCCAGCAGTGATGTGGAATGACAGTAAAGATGAAGTGATTGTGATTTTGTCTGCATTATCACGTCTGCTCCACTGAAGATTGTAGCTGCAGATGTGAAGAAGTGAGTTTTGTGTGTGTTTGTGTGTTTCAGCTGGTCCCGCAGTGAAGCCCTCCGTGTCTCTGCTGCCTCCCTCTTCTCTGCAGATCTCTGGAGACTCAGCCGCACTGCTCTGTCTGCTCAGCTCTTACTCTCCACAGGGGCGCAGGTGAGCTGGACGCTGGACGGGTCAGAGGTCACCGAGGGGGTTCAGACCAGCGCAGAGAGCGAGCGGGACGGACGCTACAGCCGCAGCAGCGTCCTGAGCCTCAGCAAAGCACGCTGGGAAGACGCAGAGCGCTTCGTCTGCAGAGTAACACATGACGGAGCTGCTCAAGAGACCTCGTTCCTCAAGAGCTCCGAGTGCTGATGTTTCTCCAGTGAAGAGCAGCAGGATTCACAGCAGTCACGTGATTTACAGCTCAATACTCAAGCAGTCTTTCAATCTGCTGCCATTGCTGTTCATTCAATAAAGCTTCTGAACGCCTTACATTTGTGTTCGACTGCATCATTGATCAGTGTGTCCTTCCTTCACTAAAGTTTCAGCTGCTGTTGATGGATTGTAATAGTTGAGAACAGCTGCGTTTAGCAGTAAATGTGAACTGAAGCTCTTGGGGTTTGAACATGGTCTCTGGAGACGGAGCTGCTCTATTCTGAGACGATCAGAATCACTAAAGCTGTCAATGCAAATCTGATTTACACCTCAAACTCACAGTTTCACTGTTTGATCGGTTCAACGCTCTGAACTGAAACAGTTTCACTTCTGCTCATGGAGTGATGAGACAGTTATGACATTTGAGTTGTTGTTTTATAAAACCAGTTTATCAAGAATACATTATGATTGTATAAGGTATGAGTGCAGTGCAATCTACAAAAACTCCACATATTTGAGTCAAACCCGTCTGTCACAGGACAGATCACAGTCTAATAGAGCTGATTTGACTCCTAACTCAGTTCTGAGCTCATGTGTAGTTGCTGTGTTTGTCTCTGTGTGTCAGTAGTGAGTGATAGTGTTTGAGCAGCTGCAGGATCAGTTCAGTCACTGTGACTCTGACTGACCGAGGTTTTTGTACGACTCTTTATCACTGTGTGAACACATAATCACTCGCACAATAACCATCAGAACCTGTTCTGCAATGAAAACTCTGACAGTAATAATGTCCAGCATCTTCAGTCTGGACTCCACTGATGGTCAGAGTGAAATCACTGTTAGATCCACTGCCACTGAATCTAGATGGAGTTCCACTGTAACGGTCTGTTACTCGATATATGAGGAGTTTAGGAGCTTCTCCAGGTTTCTGTAAGTACCAGGCTACGCGCTGCCCCCAACTAGTTCTGTACACATCTCTGCTGGTTTTACAGTTGATTCTGACTGTTTCTTCTGGTCGAGCTGCTGTCGTTGAGGGACTCTGAGTGACGGTGATCTGTCCTCTACACTCTGAAACACAACAAGAAGAAAATCAACTCAAAACTTTGACAATATACTTGAAGAAATGAATTGATATCAAACTTGTGCTCCACAAACCTTGAGCAAACGCTGTGAGAGTCCAGATGAAGATGATGATGAAGGTCATGTTGATGAAGATTGTTGTGTGTGTCAGTGATGAAGTGTTAAACTCACAGCACTATAAACACTCTCAGAGCACTGAAGCATCTGATCAATATGCAAATGAACTGATCCTGTATTCAAATTAGCTTCTAAATGAAGATTACTCATTTATTTCTTCCTGTCAGTCATTATATCCACACATCATACTGTTTAATCTTTGTTTTGTAGAAATACAAAATAACAAGAAATACATTCATTAAGACACGGAACCGGCGTATCTCTTTATGACCACATAAAACGGGAGACTTTTCAGACGCGCAGGCGTCAGCGCCAGGCGAAGGTCAAACGAGCGCGGAAAGGAACAGGAACCAAATGAGCTTCAGTAGAACAACAGCGATCTGATGAGATGCTGTTAGGCTATATATCAGCAAAACAAACTTTCCTGTCCTGTCAGCCGTCACTGTGCTCATGGCGCACACTCTTCAACTTTACGCGAATATAAGGCGCACGCTCTTTATCCTCATCATATATAATGCGCGCAAGAAACTATGAGCATACAAAGTTCTGTCGTCAGTTAAGTCATGAAACTATCAAAAAGGCAATTAGTGCATTCATGTATGTATAGCATCACATTAAAAACGTCTCTCAAATGCACTTAGCCTACTAAAATATTGTGCAATTCGAGATCACAATATAAGGCGCAAGCTGATGTTTTTTTTGTTTTGTTTTTGTATGCACAAGTAAATATGAACACAGTGCACTTATACTAGAAAATATGCGCTGTTTTTATTTTTTAATTTGTAAATTACAAACGAAAATGAAACCATTTAAATGCATAAAATAACTAATTTTACTGGCATTTATGTGCTGTTGACTTCCGGCCCTTTTTTTTTTTCTTTTCTGTTCTTTTATTAACCAATTCTTATCACTATCTGCATGTCTCGTCAATGAGTATGCAATGATGGAGAACAAGCTTTTAGGGGTTTTGAGAACCAGAATCAAGCTGACTGAGAAATAAAGCTATAGTGATCCCCTTTATTAAAATACCTGGAGGTGAGGAGTAATACAGGTGCATCTCAATAAATCAGAATGTCGTGGAAAAGTTCAGATATTTCAGTAATTCAACTCAAAATGTGAAACTCGTGTATTAAATTATTCTTAAATTAAATTAAATTAAATTAAATTAAATTAAATTAAATTAAATTAAATTAAATTCAATTCAATTCAATTCAATTCAATGCACACAGACTGAAGTAGTTTAAGTCTTTGGTTCTTGTAATTGCGATGATTTAGGCTCACATTTAACAAAAAAACACCAATTCACTATCTCAACAAATTAGAATACTTCATAAGACCAATAAAAAAAACATTTTTAGTGAATTGTTGGCCTTCTGGAAAGTATGTTCATTTACTGTATATGTACTCAATACTTGGTAGGGGCTCCTTTTGCTTTAATTACTGCCTCAATTCGGCGTGGCATGGAGGTGATCAGTTTGTGGCACTGCTGAGGTGGTATGGAAGCCCAGGTTTCTTTGATAGCGGCCTTCAGCTCATCTGCATTGTTGGGTCTGGTGTCTATCATCTTCCTCTTAACAATACCCCATAGATTCTCTATGGGGTTCGGGTCAGGCGAGTTTGCTGGCCAATCAAGCACAGTAACACCATGGTCATTGAACCAGCTTTTGGTACCTTTGGCAGTGTGGGCCAAGTCCTGCTGGAAAACGAAATCAGCATCTCCATGAAGCTTGTCAGCAGAAGAAAGCATGAAGTGCTCTAAAATTTCCTGGTAGATGGCTGCGTTGACTTTGGACTTCAGAAAACACAGTGGACCAACACCAACAGATGACATGGCAGCCCAAATCATCACTGACTGTGGAAACGTCACACTGGACTTCAAGCAACATGGATTCTGTGCCTCTTCACTCTTCCTCCAGACTCTGGGACCTTGATTTCCAAATGAAATGCAAAACTTGCTCTCATCTGAAAAGAGGACTTTGGACCACTGAGCAACAGTCCAGCTCTTTTTCTCCACAGCCCAGGTAAGACGCTTCTGACGTTGTCTCTGGTTCAGAAGTGGCTTGGTAGGCCTTTTCCTGAAGACGTCTGAGCGTGGTGACTCTTGATGCACTGACTCCAGCTTCAGTCCACTCCTTGTGAAGCTCTCACGAGTGTTTGAATCAGCTTTGCTTGACAGTATTCTCAAGCTTGCGGTCATCCCTGTTGCTTGTGCACCTTTTCCTACCCAAATTCTTCCTTCCAGTCAACTTTGCATTTAATATGCTTTGATACAGCACTCTGTAAACAGCCACACCTTTCAGTAATGACCCTCTGTGACTTACCCTCTTTATGGAGGGCGTCGATGTTCGTCTTCTGGATCATTGCCAAGTCAGCAGTCTTCCCCATTATTGTGGTTTCAAAGAACAAGAGATACCCGGAATTTATACTGTATGGATGGTCATTTATTGAAACTCAAATGTAAATATTCTAATATTTTGAGATACTGATTTTTGACTTTCATTAGCTGCAAGCTCTAATCATCAAAATTAAAACAAAAAAACGTTTGAATTGTTTTACTTTACATGCAATGAATCTAAAATATATGAAAGTTTCACTTTTTCAAATAACTTGCGAGAAAAAAATGACTTTTTCATGGCATTCTAATTTATTGAGATGTACCTGTACACAAGTTGTCATGTTCACTCAGCATTACTTGATCTAATTCACAAATATCTCAATTACAATTTAGTAGAAATTAATTGTATTCCATTGTGTTTTAGGCACTCAAACAGTCCAATACTTTATAGTCAATCACATTTTTATATTGAAATAATGAATATTGTAGGGAGGTGGCCCCTCCCTGGCCACCCCTATGAAAACATCCTGGCTCCACCACTGATTCATAGCCTAATCAAAGAAGTATTAAGATAATACATATATTTTTTTTTTGTGGTTATAAAAACAGACCTAAGCCAAGAACAGCCTTTAAAATGACTTAAAAAGCATTATATAAAAACAATGAGGCAGTAAAACCATTACAAATGTTGTGATGGTGTCTATTGTTTTTTTCAACATTACATGTTACAAATGCCTGTAAAGGGAGCCAAAGGCCTGGTCATTGCTGCTGTTACACTTACAGGACGATCATATCCTTGTTTAACAGGCTATTGACCAAACATTTTCATTCAAATATCCACAGCCTCTATAATTTCTTCAACAAAAAAACATGTGGACATCAAAACCCTTACAAAAAATTAACCAGTAAAACTGCTTAATTTTCTTTTGCGTGATTTCTGAATGCTTGAGACCATAAAATCAATCAGACAACTGTATTACTGCCATAGGTAACTGTCTAGAGCTACAATTGTAATTTGTAAATATTACAATTTAATTACAATTTATTTACTTTTATATTTTATTAGAGTTCTATTTTGACCCCTAGAGTAGGTGGTTTTTAAAACTTCCATAATATTTGAGGGAGGGGGCACAAAAATAAAATCCTGCTTAGGGCACCCATTTGGCCAGCAGCGGCCCTGGATGTTTTAGTAACTTTAAACAGTTCGATTTTTGTACATGAATTAAACACATATATTTCAGACCTTAAGAAACATCACTATACAGCAGTGATGCATACTAACATTTATGGTGCATTGTGGGAATGTTTTGACCGTGAATGTTATGTAATCCCTGAGTAGTGCACTGACTAGTGAACTAAGGAGCTGATTGAGACACACTCTTACTGACTGACTCACTTGTGTGAACATTTTCATGCACAAATCATGGTTTATCAGTTAGTGTGAACTTCAAAAATATAGCATTAAATTTACAACCAAATCAAATCACATGAAAAAAGAACCATGATGTCCAAAAGTGTAAATATTAAATGTTTAAATAAATAGCAATGCATATCTATTTACAAATGTTGCAATTCCATTAGCATTACATTTCAGTCCCATTAACCTATTTTTTACTTGTATGCCTCTTGATTTGAACTTTTGTACTGATTTTTATGATGTGAAATTATGAAAATGAAGGTTGACATGACTAAGAAAAACAAATTAATATTACTCAGGTCCAGTAAAGTCAGTAAATTTGTAATAAAGGATTTTTAATCTGTAAAAACTGTAAAATTGTGAAATATTGTAACGATAATCCACCGAAGGAGAGCATAGTGAACCCAAGTGCAGTTTTATTTATTATAAACATGAACTAAATACAAACTAAAGAAATACTTGGCTTCACATGGAATAAATATGAACTTATGCATGGCCATAACCTCACCAACAACGGTTACTCAAACAAAGCTAGACGAGGAGCAATAGTAACATGAGGGCTATATATATCAAAGAATGAGGGTCACACAATCCAACCAATCAGAACAAGACACATAGAACAAAGGAACCAATAGCAGGATAACATGAGGGCAAGGGAATTCATGACAGGACAGGAATCATGACGAGAAAATATACAGTAAAATAAAAGGCATGAAAAAGATGAACATGAACTCAAACCAAAAAAAAAAAAAAAAACTGACATGACTATTATTAAAATGATTAAAAAACTGTTTTCCATTTAAATATATTGTAAAATGTAATTTATTTCTGTGATCAAAGCTATATTTTCAGCATCATTACTCCAGTCTTCAGAGTCACATGATCCTTCAGAAATCATTCTAATAATAATTTGCTGCTCAAGAAACATTTCTGATCAATGTTGAAAACAGGTGTGCTGCTTCGTATCTTTGTGGAAACTGGGACACTTTTTTTTTTTTAGGATTGTTTGATGAATAAAAAGAACAGCATTTATTTGAAACAGAAATCTTTTGTAACATTAAAAATGCATTTTGATCAGTTTATTGTGTCTTTGTTAAATTAAAATATTACTTTCTTAAAAAAAAAAAAAAAATATATATATATATATACATACACACAAATATATATATATATATATATATATATACATATATATATATAGAATAACAAGTAAAGAACAATCTCTACTGGCATGTGTCGCTCATGTAAAACAGACTATGCAAACACTTCAGGAGAATGTCAACAGGTTTAAGTTGGTTTAATGTGCTGTTTCACTGAGACTTAAGAAAATATTTAATGAGCTCACATATTAATATAGTCCTTTGTTGATATAAAGCAACATCACACACACAAGAGCGCTGTTTCTTCTGAATATCAGACCAACAGCACGATTACGAATGTAATATTGCTTTTATACAATAGTTTAGTAAACAAAAAGTTACTGCTGAGTAATTACTTACTTTGTTTTTGCTCAGCAGGCTGATAATAGCTCAATACAAACAGCACAAATCATTTTGAGGGAATGATTCATTGACCCAGTCATAAAGAAATAAATTTTGTGTCTGAAGGAGACTTGGAGCGGCACTGAACGAGTCATTTAGTTAAAGAACTGAATGAACTGGAACATCTTGTGACCATCAATACTCACTTGTCGCCCCCCTACTGTCGCATTAATGTTACAAGACCACTGAACAAATCAGAACTAAATCTTTTTTGTGTTTGTAAAGTATTTGATAAAGATTCAAGTCACTGAGATGAATCAACATCCCCAGCAGAGAGTTGAGTTTGTTGCATCAAAACTCAAGTGATTCTCCCAATTTCTGTTTACTACAGCAAACAGACAGAGCTACTGTGTGAGATGTAGGGTGGAAGTCAAGAATTCTCTACTTATATTCTATATATTCCTCACTTAAGTTTTCATTTAGAAAACTTTGAATGTAAGTTGTGTGAATTACGTTGATGATGACGTACACCTACGTCTTACGTCCTCCGCTGGAACGGCACTCTCTCATGAATGCACGTACAACAGTTAGCAGAAGCTATAGATTACGGTTTGCAAAGTTTTAAATATGTATGTTTCTCTTACTCAAAGGAATTAATTCACTTCAGAAGGCCTTTATTCACCCCCCCCCCCCCCCCCCGGAGCCATATGGGATACTTTTTATGATGGATTAATGCACTTTAACACTTTAAAGCATCTTGACCACCATTCAATTCAAGTTTATCTGTATAGCGCTTTTCACGATACAAATTGTTGCAAAGCAGCTTTACAAAAAAATTACGTTTCTACATTATATTTAATACTAGCTTATCAGTGATGACTAGTTGTCAAGTTGACGTCCATATGGCAGAAATGTAAAGATCATGCAGTTTCTTAATGACATGTAATTAAACATACAATAAACACTATTAACAGCAATAACAGCAGTGTTGCAATCAAACTTATAGCAAAAATTTGGTAGTTTTGTATGTTGGCATCATCATTCACTGCCATTATAAAGCTTAGAAGAGCCAATATAACTCTGATTGTATTTGTCGGAAAGAAGAAAGTCATATACACCTAGGATGGCTTGAGGGCGAGTAAATCATGGGGTAATTTTTATATTTGGGTGAGCTATCCCTTTAAGAGTGACGGATTCATTTAGACATTTTTTTTTTCCGATGCATGTGTGACGATGTTGTTTCAGATCCTCCTCTGAGCAGCTGCAGGATCAGTTCAGTCACTGTGACTCTGACTGACCGAGGTTTTTGTACGACTCTTTATCACTGTGTGAACACACGATCACCCACACAAGAAGTACCACTTGTTCTGCAGTGAAAACTCTGACAGTAATAATGTCCAGCATCTTCAGTCTGGACTCCACTGATGGTCAGAGTGAAATCACTGTTAGATCCACTGCCACTGAATCTAGATGGAGTTCCTGACTCAAGGCTTTTTGCATAACGAATCAGGAGTTTAGGAGCTTCTCCAGGTTTCTGTGAATACCAGAAGAAAGCATCATCCCCATCACTATATCTGAACACATCTGTGCTGGTTTTACAGTTGATTCTGACTGTTTCTTCTGGTCGAGCTGCTGTCGTTGAGGGACTCTGAGTGACGGTGATCTGTCCTCTACACTCTGAAACACAACAAGAAGAAAATCAACTCAAAACTTTGACAATATACTTGAAGAAATGAATTGATATCAAACTTGTGCTCCACAAACCTTGAGCAAACGCTGTGAGAGTCCAGATGAAGATGATGATGAAGGTCATGTTGATGAAGATTGTTGTGTGTGTCAGTGATGAAGTGTTAAACTCACAGCACTATAAACACTCTCAGAGCACTGAAGCATCTGATCAATATGCAAATGAACTGATCCTGTATTTAAATGAGCTTCTAAATGAAGATTACTCATTTATTTCTTCCTGTCAACCATTATATCCACACATCATACTGTTTAATCTTTGTTTTGTACAATTATTTTGACTGATGTTTTATCATCTGTTGGTTTATTACAGGATGGACTATGATTATATTAATGACTTTAAATATTTTGATTATTCAAGATTTTTGTACATGAATTAAACATGTATTTCAGCTCAGTTGGTTTGAGGGACCTTAAGAAACAACACTATAGACAACAGCGATGCATACTGACTTTTATGGTGCATTGTGGGAATGTTTTGAGCATGAATGTTATGTAATTCCTGAGTAGTGCACTGACTAGTGAACTAAAGAGCTGATTGAGACACACTCTTACTGACTGACTCACATGTGTGAACATTTTCATGCACAAATCATGGTTTATCAATAAAAAAAATAAAAATAGCATAAAATTAATAACAAATTCAAACAACATGAAAAAAGAGCCCTGATGGCAGAAATATATAACTATAAAATGTTTAAATAAATAACAATAAACGTCTATTTAAAAATTTTGCAATGCCATTAGCATTACAATTCAGTCCCATGAACATACAGTGCCCTCCACTAATATTGGCACCCTTGATAAATATGAGCAAAGGCGGCTGTGAAAATAAATCTGCGTTGTTTATCCTTTTGATCTTTCACTCAATAAATTCACAAAATTCTAACCTATCATTGAAGTAAAACAATTGAAAGTGGGGAGAAAATCTCATGATGAAATAAATGTTTTTCTCCAATGAATGTTGGCCACAATTATTGGCACCCCTAGAAATTCTTATGAGTAAAATATCTCTGAAGTATATTCCCATTCATATTTACATTTTTTAGCACACCAGGGTGACTAGGAGCATGAAATTGTCCAGCCATGGCTTTCTGTTCCACAGGATTATAAATATGAGGAACACAAAGGTCAAATTCCCTTAATCGTCCATCACAATGAGAAAAAACAAAAAATATATTTCTGATGTGCAGAACAAGATTGTTGAGCATCACAAAATAGAAAGTGGCTGTAAGAAAAGATTGTTTTCAATGTTAAAACATTGAAAATCCCCATTTCCACATCAGGGTAATAATTAAGAGGTTCCAATCAACTAAAGATGTTAAAAATCTGCCTGAAAGAGGACGTGTGTCTATATCGTCCTAATGCACGGTGAGAAGGAGAGTTTGAGTGGCCAAAGACTCTCCAAGGATCACAGCTGGAGAATTGTAGAGATTAGTTGAGTCTTGGGGTCAGAAACCTAAAAAAATATATATCAAACATCCCCTAAATCACCACATGTTGTTTGGGAGGGTTTCAAGAAAAATTGTCCTCACTCATCCAAAAACAAACTCCAGCAAATTCAGTTGTCAGACACGACTGGAACTTCAAATGGCACTGGCTTCTATGGTCAGATGAAACTGAAAAAAAGAGCTTTTTGGCAGCAAACCCACCAGATGAGTTTAGTACAAACAGGGATAAAAAAGTACCCCATGTCCACGGTTAAATATACTGCTGGATCTTTAATGTTGTGGGCCTGTTTTTCTGCCAGAGGTCCTGAACATCTTGTTCAGATGCATGGCATCATGGATTCTATCAAATACTAACAGATAAAAAATCAAAACCTGACTGCCTCTGTTAGAAATCTTATACTGGGCCGTGTTTGGATCTTCCACCAGGACAACAGTCCAAAACAAACATCAAAATAAACACAAAAATGGGTCACTGAGCACAAAATTAATATTTTACCATGGCTGTCTCTGTCCTCTGACCTGAACCCTACAGAAAATGAGTGAGGTGAACTGAAGAGAAGAAGCACCATCATGGAGCTGTGAATCTGAAGGATCTGGAGAGATTCTGGATGAAGAAATGGTCTCTGATTCTCTAAACTCTTCAGGCATTATAGGAGAAAACTCAGAGCTGTTTTGCTGGGAAAAGGACGTTGCAATAATTGGGTGCCAATAATTGTGGCCAACATGAAATAGTGAAATCATTTATTTCACAATGAGATTTTCTCCCCACTTTCAATTGTTTTACTTCAATGATAGGTTGGAATTTTGTGAATTTTTTGAATGAAAGATAAAAAGGATAAACAATACAGATTTATTTTCCCAGCCGCCTTTGCTCATATTTACCAAGGGTGCCAATAATAGTGGAGGACACTGTATTTGTGCCTGTTATACTTCATGATTTGTCATTTTGCACTGATTTTTATTATGTGAAATTATGAAAATGAAGGTTGACCCGACAAAGAAGTAAAATCTAAACTAAAAATCACTCAGGTCCAGAGACTGTATTTACATTATCATTCAAAAAATATCTTTAGCTGCATTAAACTGATCAAAACTACAGTAAAAACTGTAAAATTGTGAAATATTATTACAATTATTACAAGAACATCATTTATTTGAAATATAAATCTTTTGTAACATTATAAATGTCTTTTGATCAAATTAATATGTCTTTGCTGATAATATTACTTTCTCAAAAGACAAATATCTTACTTTCCACAAGGAAATATGATATATATTTTGCCCTGTATTAAAAGTGATAATCCCATATGTTATGATATATAATTTCCGCATGCGTACACACTTTGGGTAGATGAAGATATAAGTTCAAAACATATATTAAACCCATAGCAAAAGTTCTACATGTCCAGAATTTAATGATATCTATGTGATGTTTTTTTCCCTGTAGTATATGTAGCAACCATATATGTGAACATATGCAACTTTATTAAAAGAATAAATGAATAAACAAATAAAATGGATGGATACGCCTACATGACATATATGTCCAAAAATGTTTTAAACATACATCATACATAAACATACATATGTGACCCTGGACCACAAAAACAGTCATAAGGGTTATTTTAAAAAACAAAATGGAGATTTATAAAAATCTGAAAGCTGAATAAATAAGCTTTCCACTGATGTATGGTTTGATAGGATAGGATGATATTTAGATAGAACTATTTGAAAATCTGGAAGGGTGCAAAAAAATCTAAATATTGAGAAAATGGCCTTTAAAGTTGTCCAAATGAAGTCCTTAGCAATGCATATTACTAATCAAAAAAATATGTTTTGTTATACTGTTATAATGTAAATTTACAAAATATCTTCATGGAACATGATCTTTACTTGATCTTTACTAATGATTTTTGGCATAAAAGAAAAATCTATAATTTTGACCCACATAATGTATTTTTGGCTATTGCTACAATTATACCCCAGCGACTTAAGACTGGTTTTGTGGTCCAGGGTGACATGTGTATGGGATAGATATAAATAGGTCTATATGATGTTAATATATTGAATTGTTCCAATTTAGAATAGATTTCATGTGTGTTTTACTTCGTAAATCAAAATATTTCATATGTGGAAATGTAATATTTGTACGTATATATATTACATTTGTGTTTGGGAGATCTCAAAGTGTTCAACAGTAGTATACAGTAACTGAGATTGAACGCTGGTTTTACTGGGACAGGTTTTAGCTTCGTAAATCATCAGCGTCATCATCTGCTCTTTATGTGAAGCATTTGCTGAACCGTCCTTCAATTATTGAACTGAGTTTCTGTAACTGAATTGAAGTTCAGGAATTATAGGAGCTGTAGCTGTGTGACTGAAAACAGCTGCATGAGTGTTTGTGAGATGAGCTCCAATCTCCATCAGGTGACGGATCTATAAGAGCACAATGAATCAAATCAAAACCTCAAAGCTGTGCAGATTCAATCAGTCCAGTTCCAGCATTACTGAAAGGAGTGAAATTATTTCCCTATGAAATTAATTCCTCGTGAAGCCAAAACTCAAAAACTCACACAAAACAGATACCATGCAATAAAACCATAAAACTAATCTGGGGAAGGGATCTCCAAAGAGAGCAAACAACGACCACCTTCTCCCCCTGCCCTCTCTGCCCCTCCGTGTTTTCCCCCAAAAGGCTTCACTCAAAGTTCACTAGAAATAGATATATACCACATATCAAGTATCTTTTGAACCTGTTGTTTTCCCCCTTCATGTTTGGTATTGTTCTAAAGGTCTCTGTTCGATTGGTAAACTGGTCTCAATTTCACAGTAGTCACTTATATTATGAGAAATATTGAAAACTTGTAGAATTGTGTTCTGCTGAGGAGGGGGTGTGTCCCCCGTTAGGGATCTGTGAAAATGTTTATCTATCTCCAGCCAGGTGCGACCCCGGAGCACAAGAACCAAAAAACCAAAAGGTCTTTTATGTTTTTACAACTGATCTCAAGATTTCTTTGTTGTCTGGTCTGAGTATATAAGAGAAGTGACAAAACACTACTTTGAGTTTCATATTCCTTAGATTCATCTTTGAACAACTGATGTTATGTATTTTCTTATTTTTTAATTGGCTTTTTATTGTTTCATTATGTAATTGGCATGATACAATTTTACCTGACTAATAATAAATAGTTATATTTGATTTATTCTGATCTCTTCTGAAATCATGTTTTTCCCAGTAGATTAAAGTTGTAGTCTAGTCGTGTTTCCACAAATCTGTGTCCAGGACATACTGAAGCTCATCATTAGGGATCTTCTGATTTCTGTCTGTCACTGACTTAAAAAGTTTCAGTTTTCATGATTATAGAAAAAAATACACTTTTTATTATGTGCTAGCAGGGTGCAGCCTATTTAATGGTATTATAATCACCCTGTATCCTCTGAGTAACATCAACTGGGGAGTTTGTGCCGTGCGTTCACAGAATTGCTAAGCAACACTGGGTCACTAATGACCGAATAATTAAAAGTATGGGATTTCTGTACTCAAACAGTCGATATTTGTGATCAGTTTTTAATTAGAAACATTGCTTAAATGTAATGATCACTTGAAATTGGAGTCAGATTGAACACGGAGCTAGATTAAAATTTAGATCAAATCCTGATCAATTCAGGAGCGCAAGTAAAAGACCGAATACCCATTAAACCCACTGGATTCTGCTTTTTGGGCTGGCGGGTGGATCCTTACATTACTCTTCTCCCTACAGAGAGTCAGAATATGAGGAGAAAGAGCAAAAACAAGAGAGAGAGCAAAACAACAGAGTTATTTCAGATCCTCCTCTGAGCAGCTGCAGGATCAGTTCAGTCACTGTGACTCTGACTGACCGAGGTTTTTGTACGACTCTTTATCACTGTGTGAACACATATTTACTGTTGATGTAGTGTACACTCTGACAGTAATAATGTCCAGCATCTTCAGTCTGGACTCCACTGATGGTCAGAGTGAAATCACTGTTAGATCCACTGCCACTGAATCTAGATGGAGTTCCTGACTGGAGGGTGCTTGCATAATAAATCAGGAGTTTAGGAGCTTCTCCAGGTTTCTGTAAGTACCAGTGTAGAGGCTGAACACCCCAATCCTGGTAAACTTCAGGACTGGTTTTACAGGAGATAGTAACTGTGTCTCCTGGTTGAACAGGTTTCACTGCAGGCGTCTGAGTGACTGTCACTCCAGCTGCTGATTCTACATCAAGAAGAATGAATAAACATTCAGAATTCAGTATTTGTTGAAGGACAGTATTTCTAGCACAGATGATCAGTTAGAATAGAGTGTGTTTATTTCCTCACCTGTGAAACAGTAGATAGTGAAGATCCAGATGAAGATGGTGATGAAGCTCATGGTTGCTGTTGGTTCAGATTCTCAGAGTTCAAACTCACAGAGTTATAAAATCTCCTGAAGCTTGTGCTGCAATGCAAATCATCTCTATGTAAATCTGTCTACGGGTTACAGCAGATGATGCACGTGAAACATAACAGTGTTTAGGATCTTTTCTCATGTAATGAGTCAAAAACATTGACAAGTGTCTGAAGCTTCAGGTTTTTTGATGATTCAAATGACAGTTGAATCAAGGAGTCAGTGTGAATCAGTGATGAATAATGTAACGAAGTAATAATACTTCATTACAGTACTTAAGTATTTTTTGGGAGTATCTGTGCTTTACTTGAGTTTTTATATTTCAGTCAACTTTTACTTTTACTCCGATACATTTCCCCAAAGAATATTCTGACAAAATAGTCAGAAGTCAGAGGAACACAGACTGCAGGAAAGCAGGTTTGATGAATCAGTGGTCTGGCGTCTGCAAGTTACCCTTACGAAACAAAAATATATGGTAATATACTTCAAAATATAATGTGATATATTAGATAATACATTTCCATATATTGGTAACTAGTGCTTATATTTTTCAATATACTGCAATATATGCATCGACAATACATAGCTATATATTGATACATACACAAATATTTAGAAACGAAGACAAAAATAGATATTCATTGTTTGATCCTTGTTTGAGTATATATTGCATATAGATGTTCCCATATAAATGTGAATGCATGTACAGACATACACACATTCACAGAATGAGTTACAGCAGATTTCTAGCTCCCAGCATGCTTTGTTTCTAACTGTTAAAGGAGAGTAAAAAAAAAATAATTGTTATTTCATGAGTTTTTGCTCAGTATTAATATGGGGGAGATCTGTTAGTGTTTAATGTTGTATTATTTTGAATTGTATAAGTGTTTCTGGTATGTATAATTTTGTGGGGATACCATTGCGCAGAAGAGTAGAGTCTGTGGTCAGGATGACTATCAGCACAGTGATAGTCTGTATGAGTAGGTGTGCTTATGCTATTGTAAACGAGCTATATTTTAAAATATGAAACATGTATATCAAAATTAACTGTTAAATATAAGAAATATATTTCCATATATGCGTGTATTGTTACGGAACTGTCGGACACAGAGGTACGTGTTGAAGAGAGTGTGTTTATTACAGGAATAATCAAATGACAACAGAGGTGATTGTCTTCGAGTGAGGTAAGTGGTCTTTCTTGGAAGTATTGTGGAGAGTGCGCTGGGATTCTGACTGTGCCTCTGTATCTTGGCAGGATCGTGACGAACAGGGATCCCAGAGAGCCTGTGAGTTCCAAGGGTCTACAGCAATCCAGGTATCTGGTAGCGAGATGCAAAACAGGTGGTGAGTATAAACAGGTAAGGAATTCAGGGTAGTATACTCAGCTAGGTTGCTTCTGTAGAAAGTCGGTCCTTGTAGTATCCACATGTATAAACGAGATCGGACCATGAGTGAGGTGTGTGCTTAAGTAGAGCAGGGGTGATTGGATGCCAATGACGTGCAGGTGTGTTCACTCAATGCACAAGTGAGACCAGGTGAGGGCGTGCGCTGTGCTTGGAGAGGGAGCAGGACAAACAGATCCGTGACATGTATATAGTGCATTAATAAATATGTGACCCTGGACCACAAAACCGGTCATAAGTGTCAACTTTACAAAATTGAAATTTCTACATCATCTGAAAGCTAAATAAATAAGTTATGATAGGACAATATTTGGCCGAGATACAACGATTTGTAAATCTGGAATCTGAGGGTGCAAAAAAATCTAAATACTGAGGAAATTGCCCTTACAGTTGTATAAATGAAGTTCTTAGCTATGCATATTACTAATCAAAAATGAAGTTTTGATATATTTACGGTAGGAAATTTACAAAATATCTTCATGGAACATGATCTTTACTTAATATCCTAATGATTTTTGGCATAAAAGAATAATGGATAATTTTGACAATTTAGAAGCCACCAAACACTTCCATGTTTTCCCTATTTAAAGACCTTTACATGAGTAGTTACACGAGTAAGTATGGTGACACAAAATAAAATGTGGCGATTTTCTAAGCGGATAAAAATGATAACTATAATGTGTGGCAGAAGAGCACTTCGCAGCACTTCGACCTCGGCGCAGTAATATCATCACTCCTGAACACTCCCCCTCTGCACTTTGACCTCAGGAGTGATGATATTACTGCGCCGAGGTCGAAGTGCTGCGAAGTGCTCTAAATTCATCCCAGTTTGGATCCTAAGGAATGAATGGTGCTAAGCTAAACGCTAGCATAGTGGTGCCGTGCGCTAGAGCGATTAAGTGCACGGACTGAGACGGGAGAGGTACATATCAACTCGTCTAAGTTGAGGGAAGAACATATTGGAATATGGAAAAACAGTGGCGTTTTCCTTTAAGACTGGTTTTGTGCTCCAGGGTCACATATGTTTAATATATTTTTACACATGCAGTACCATATTTTATCTCTATATTATAAAGTATATTACTGAATATAAAATTACATATATTTTTATATATAAGTAAATATATTGTCACATATTTTTCAATATATGAAAAGCAACAATTCCTTATGTATTATTCAATATATTGTAATATATTTAAACAATAGATTATTCTGTATAATTTCTAATATACCATTATGTCGTTTAATATATTGATCATTCATATATTAGGAAATATATTTTCTTTGTGTAAGGGAAGTTTGTCACTGTGAACTCCATGAGGGGGCAAAGGTCTCATTTAGAAACCCCCAAATTAAGAAGTGAAAAGAAAATGTGATCAATACAGAGTCTGATTATATTATCTATTTAGATTTAATTCCTAGTTTTCATGCATCAAGAAACATTCAGAGATGATAAAGATGTTTTTGTGAAAGTCACTTTAGTCCAATAATCCATGTGTGATGTTGAGAAGAGCTGATGTTGAGTCTGATATATGTGTGTGTGTGTGTGTGTGTGTGTGTGTGTGTGTGTGTGTGTGTGTGTGTGTGTGTGTGTGTGTGACTGTGAGTGTGAGTGTGTGACTGTGAGTGTGAGTGTGTGTGTGTGTGTGTATGTGCGAGTGTGTGTGTGTGTGCGAGTGTGTGTGTGTGTGTGTGTGTGTGTGTGTGAGTGTGTGTGTGTGAGTGTGTGTGTGCGAGTGTGTGTGTGTGTGCGAGTGTGTGTGTGTGTGTGTGTGTGTGTGTGTGTGTGTGTGAGTGTGTGTGTGAGTGTGAGTGTGTGTGTGTGTGTGTGTGTGTGTGTGCGAGTGTGTGTGTGTGTGTGTGTGTGTGTGTGTGTGTGTGTGTGTGTGTGTGTGTGTGTGTGTGTGTGTGTGTGTGTGTGAGTGTGAGTGTGTGTGTGTGTGTGTGTGTGTGTGTGTGTGTGAGTGTGAGTGCGCTCGTGTGTGTGTGTGTGTGTGTGTGTGTGTGTGTGTTTCTCTCTCTCTGCTGGAGTTTGTGTTTATTTGAGTGTGACGGAGGTTTTTGTACGACTCTTTCACTAGAATGAAGCACTGTGGTACACTTTTGGTGGAGGAACTAAACTGACGATCGGTAAGTCTCTTCAATTCTATCAACAAAATGTAATGTTTTATTTTTAGATGATTTAAGTAAGCATTAAGCAACAAGATTTAAAAACTGAAAAAATATAAATTTCAATATATTTAAGGTGAATTTAACAGTTTCATAATTTATTAAAACGTGTCTGCTATTTTTCAAATACATATTTATATTCAGTGTTATTTCATGACATTCATATATATATTTCCATTTTAAGGCATATTTCATATTGATTTAAAAATATTTTAATTTCAGATGTTATTATTCCTAACATTTCATTGATTTTTAATATATACAGTGCAATATTTTGTGACATATTCAATTACATCTGAAAATACATAATTTTTCTACAATTACTGGTAAATTTAACAATCAAGAGTTTTTGAAATGCGTGACAAAATGTTTAATGATACGGACAAAATAATCTCTTATATTTGTAGGCGTCATTATCAGACAGAGAAAAAAAATTAATATTTCATAATTTGAACTTTAATAATGTGAGTTTCTTAATATTTTCAAAATACAGTATTTAAATTTGTTTTCTAAATATATAAATCATCAACTTGCATGTGGACAATGTTTTTAAAATCAGCTTGAAATTAAACTGTACTTTTATTTAGGAAAGATCAAATTACCCTAAGATTTGCCGTATATCATGTCTGCTTTAGACAACAGATTTATATTTAGAAGTACATGATACATTTACTAGTACTGAATATTCACTTAACTCAGTTAAGTTAACTGAGTATATTTTGAAACTTCATTCAGGATATTTGTGTATATGAATGCCAGCAGTGATGTGGAATGACAGTAAAGATGAAGTGATTGTGATTTTGTCTGCATTATCACGTCTGCTCCACTGAAGATTGTAGCTGCAGATGTGAAGAAGTGAGTTTTGTGTGTGTTTGTGTGTTTCAGCTGGTCCCGCAGTGAAGCCCTCCGTGTCTCTGCTGCCTCCCTCTTCTCTGCAGATCTCTGGAGACTCAGCCGCACTGCTCTGTCTGCTCAGCTCTTACTCTCCACAGGGGGCGCAGGTGAGCTGGACGCTGGACGGGTCAGAGGTCACCGAGGGGGTTCAGACCAGCGCAGAGAGCGAGCGGGACGGACGCTACAGCCGCAGCAGCGTCCTGAGCCTCAGCAAAGCACGCTGGGAAGACGCAGAGCGCTTCGTCTGCAGAGTAACACATGACGGAGCTGCTCAAGAGACCTCGTTCCTCAAGAGCTCCGAGTGCTGATGTTTCTCCAGTGAAGAGCAGCAGGATTCACAGCAGTCACGTGATTTACAGCTCAATACTCAAGCAGTCTTTCAATCTGCTGCCATTGCTGTTCATTCAATAAAGCTTCTGAACGCCTTACATTTGTGTTCGACTGCATCATTGATCAGTGTGTCCTTCCTTCACTAAAGTTTCAGCTGCTGTTGATGGATTGTAATAGTTGAGAACAGCTGCGTTTAGCAGTAAATGTGAACTGAAGCTCTTGGGGTTTGAACATGGTCTCTGGAGACGGAGCTGCTCTATTCTGAGACGATCAGAATCACTAAAGCTGTCAATGCAAATCTGATTTACAGCTCAAACTCACAGTTTCACTGTTTGATCGGTTCAACGCTCTGAACTGAACAGTTTCACTTCTGCTCATGCAGTGATGAGACAGTTATGAAGTTTGAGTGGTAATTTTATAAGGCCTGTTTATCAAGAATACATTATGTATTAGTGTATAGTGTAGTACAATCTACAAAAAAAACACAACAGCTATAAAACTGGAACTGAGAAAAAAAGTTGTTTTTGTTTGATTTGCTATCAATTTTCTCTGAACATAACTGAGTCAAACCTGTCTGTCACAGGACAGATCACAGTCTAATGGAGCTGATTTGACTCCTAACTCAGTTCTGAGCTCATGTGTAGTTGCTGTGTTTGTCTCTGTGTGTCAGTAGTGAGTGATAGTGTTTGAACAGCTGCAGGATCAGTTCAGTCACTGTGACTCTGACTGACCGAGGTTTTTGTACGACTCTTTATCACTGTGTGAACACAAGATCACCCTCACAAAAACCATCAGAATCTGTTCTGCAATGAAAACTCTGACAGTAATAATGTCCAGCATCTTCAGTCTGGACTCCACTGATGGTCAGAGTGAAATCACTGTTAGATCCACTGCCACTGAATCTAGATGGAGTTCCTGACTGGAGGGTGCTTGTTCCATAAATCAGGAGTTTAGGAGCTTCTCCAGGTTTCTGTAAGTACCAGCTGAAATAGTGTGTCCCAGAATAACTGAACACATCTGTGCTGGTTTTACAGCTGATTTTGACTGTTTCTTCTGGTTGAGCTGCTGTCGTTGAGGGACTCTGAGTGACGGTGATCTGTCCTCTACACTCTGAAACACAACAAGAAGAAAATCAACTCAAAACTTTGACAATATACTTGAAGAAATGAATTGATATCAAACTTGTGCTCCACAAACCTTGAGCAAACGCTGTGAGAGTCCAGATGAAGATGATGATGAAGGTCATGTTGATGAAGATTGTTGTGTGTGTCAGTGATGAAGTGTTAAACTCACAGCACTATAAACACTCTCAGAGCACTGAAGCATCTGATCAATATGCAAACACACGCAAGATCATTTACCTGAACACAGCAGATACACAGTTTTGGCCTTTAGTATCTTTGCTAATAAACCTCTATTTACAATCTTCAGAAACAGACAGTCATGATTTACTTCATTATTTTGGGTTGATCTTCTCCCCCAAACACTGTTTTAACGATCAGTTTCATTCAGACTTTGATGCTGAGAGCATTTAATACATGTGTTAGAGATTTTATATCATCCATGATACTGTATAACAGGTCAAAGGTCATCCGAAATGGAATGACCATCTAAAACTTGCTAAAGATTTCTTCATAAAGCAGGTAAACAGTATTATTGTAAATATGAAAAGTGTATTTTGGGACTGATTATGAAACAAGTATTCTCATGCAATAAGTATTTATTTAAAGATGAATATTTTGTACTGCTTTTTACAATAATTCATGTGTGATGTTGAGAAGAGCTGATGTTGAGTCTCATATCAGTGTGTGTGTGTGTGAGTGTGTGTGTGTGTGTGTGTGTGTGTGTGTGTGTGTGTGTGTGTGTGTGCGGGTTTATTTGGTTTATGAGGACACAAATTTGTATAATGACATGGGTATAACAGAGGTATTACAATATGAAGGTGTTTTATGAGGACACTGCCTATGTCCCCGTAATTCAAAAGGCTAAAAAAACATACTAAATGGTGTTTTTTTGAAAATCTAAAAATGCACACAGTCTCCTGTGAGGGCTAAGTTTAGGTGTAGGGTAGGTGTAGGGCAATAGCACATACAGTTTGTTCAGTATAAAAACCATTACGCCTATGGAGAGTCCCCATAAACCACAAAAACCAACGTGTGTGTGTGTGTGTGTGTGTGTTTGTGTGTGTGTGTGTGTGTGTGTGTGTGTGTGTGTGTGTGTGTGTGTGTGTGTGTGTGTGTGTGTGAGTGTGTGTGTGTGAGTGTGTGTGTTTCTCTCTCTCTGCTGGAGTTTGTGTTTATTTGAGTGTGACGGAGGTTTTTGTACGACTCTTTCACTAGAATGAAGCACTGTGGTACACTTTTGGTGGAGGAACTAAACTGACGATCGGTAAGTCTCAGCAATTCTCTATTAAATCGTAAGATGTTTTAAACTTTTATTTTAATTTTGAGAATATTTAATCTAATATATGGTAACAAGATTCTTTTTTTATTATAAAAATGTTATATTGAAAAGTAAGAAAGATTAATTTATTAAATGCAACTTTTCACAATAAATGTTTTTCATCGTTAATTTTGGCTAATGGTATATATTCATTTTCATTGATATTATTATTATTATTATTTTACAGTGATTCCTATTTTATAAAAAAAAAATCCATTTCAAGGCATATTTTTTATTTTTTATTCTTCGTAATATTTAATGTGTTTTGAAATGTGTTACACAAAAGTTTAATGATACAGACAAAATAATTTAAATTGTTAAGGCATCATCATCATACAAAGAGAAAGGTTTAAATAATTCATAATTTAAGTTTACATGTATTGATATTTATGATTCTGAGTGTCTTAATATTTTCAAAATACAACAAAGAAATGATCGTTTAAATTTGTTGTCCAAATATATCATCAATACGCATGTGGACAATGTTTTTAAAATCAGCTTGAGATTAAACAGTACCTTATTCAGAAAAGACAAATTACTGTATGATTTGCTTTATGTCTCCTTAAGAGAACGGATTTATATTTAAAGGTACCTGATACATTTAGTAGTACTGAATATTGATTTAACTGGAAATATTTTCAAACTTTATTCAGGATATTTGTGTATATGAATGCCAGCAGTGATGTGGAATGACAGTAAAGATGAAGTGATTATCACGTCTGCTCCACTGAAGATTGTAGCTGCAGATGTGAAGAAGTGAGTTTTGTGTGTGTTTGTGTGTTTCAGCTGGTCCCGCAGTGAAGCCCTCCGTGTCTCTGCTGCCTCCCTCTTCTCTGCAGATCTCTGGAGACTCAGCCGCACTGCTCTGTCTGCTCAGCTCTTACTCTCCACAGGGGGCGCAGGTGAGCTGGACGCTGGACGGGTCAGAGGTCACCGAGGGGGTTCAGACCAGCGCAGAGAGCGAGCGGGACGGACGCTACAGCCGCAGCAGCGTCCTGAGCCTCAGCAAAGCACGCTGGGAAGACGCAGAGCGCTTCGTCTGCAGAGTAACACATGACGGAGCTGCTCAAGAGACCTCGTTCCTCAAGAGCTCCGAGTGCTGATGTTTCTCCAGTGAAGAGCAGCAGGATTCACAGCAGTCACGTGATTTACAGCTCAATACTCAAGCAGTCTTTCAATCTGCTGCCATTGCTGTTCATTCAATAAAGCTTCTGAACGCCTTACATTTGTGTTCGACTGCATCATTGATCAGTGTGTCCTTCCTTCACTAAAGTTTCAGCTGCTGTTGATGGATTGTAATAGTTGAGAACAGCTGCGTTTAGCAGTAAATGTGAACTGAAGCTCTTGGGGTTTGAACATGGTCTCTGGAGACGGAGCTGCTCTATTCTGAGACGATCAGAATCACTAAAGCTGTCAATGCAAATCTGATTTACAGCTCAAACTCACAGTTTCACTGTTTGATCGGTTCAACGCTCTGAACTGAAACAGTTTCACTTCTGCTCATGAGAAATGAGTTATGCTGAATAATACATTTATTATTAACTTGAGATGAAACAGCTACTTGAAAAACTGTTAGAAAACATCTTTATGCTGCTGGTGATTCACAATAATCAAGTTTCCATCCAGTTTTTGCTCTATTTTCTTATCAACAAAGAGAATATACTTTAAAAAAACTTCGCAAAATTTTCTGTCTACAGCCTGTTTCAATCCAACTGGCCTTTTGTTATCAACATTTTTTATTTTCTTTTTTCACACACAACATCACAACATAACATCCACTCAAAGCAAACAAAACAAAACAACAGACACACACTCCGTGTTTTAAAGGTCCAATCAAAGGGGAGAGAGAGAGGGAGGGAAAAAGTAACAACAAAACAGGTCCTTCTTTTATATAATCACATATGTTAGAAAAAAATAAAAAAATAGAAATAAAGTAATAATAATATGCAATCCAATATGCCTCTCCACACATGTGCGGCTCACACCAGTTCTACATCATCGTCCTCCTCGCGGCCGCAAAACCAGCAAACAGCCTTCTCCTTTGCATTAAGCTTCAAGAAGACACACACTTGTATCAGCAAAGCAATCAGTCCACAGTGAGGAAGACAAAACCAGGTCTACCTGCGTCCACAGATCCATGACCACAGGACACTCCCAAAACACATGAAGAAAAAATACCCGATGACGCAGTGTTACATATCAGGGCACCAGAAATAGATTTACGGTGTAAATATTCTAACACACAGGCTCGGTTAACAGCAGAATTTAAGCCCGTCACATTCAGTAATAAAATATTTAGAGTATACATTAAATATTCATAATCTCAAAATTATATTCAACAAATGAAGAGAAGCAAACACACTCCCATTCTGTAAATAACATGTAAACGTTAGTGTGCGTTCTGGATATCAAACCACCTAGATGAAAAATCCCCTTAAAAACAAGGTAAAGTAAATAAAAGCATGAATATCTGTTGTAAAAAATAAAAGCAACACAGACAGAGATGACCAACAACTATAGCCAAAAACCAACTCAGGCCGCACGTTACCGAGAACATAGGTCTGATCGAGCAACAAAAACTTGTGATGATCCGTGACCGATCCACTTCAGCCCACAACGAGCCTCCCAAAAGGCTCACATAACCAAAACATTATTGTAATGAAACCTACTCTCCATTAGTCCTCTCCAGAAAAAAAAAGAAAGAAAAAAGGGGGGTTAGTCTTACCAGCAAGGGGACAATTGTATCGAATAAAATATGAATACTATCCCAGGAGGTGAGAGGAAAGAAGAAAAAAGAGAAAAAGGGATCTAGCAATCATCCATATCCCTCCCGCCACCATCTCCTACATACCGGCCACCAAGCCCCTCCCGCCGGGTCGAAGAGAGGGCGGCCGCCGCATCCCGCTGCCCTGTGGATCCGCAGCAAATGTCCCACTCTGTGACAGGGAGCCGACAAAATCCTCTGCTTTCCGAAGAGATTTGAAGCATTTCTGTTCACGCCCGTGCCGTAATTTAATTACTGCCGGATAAGCGAGGAAGGGCTGGAGACCAAGCGCCGTCATCGACCTCAAAACCGGAACCAAGCTTTTTCTCTTGGCAGCTGTAACTGGACTAAAGTCAGGAAAAAATAGTAGAGTGACATTGTCCTGCGTGCATTTCACCGGATAAGCCTGCCGAGCACCTTTCAGAATCTCCAATCTGTCATGCCATCTTAGCACACGGAAGATGAGAGTACGCGGCCGATCTGAGTTTTTCCCTCCATCATACACGCGGTGCGCCCGGTCAATCTCGATGTCACGACCCTTCAGGGAAGGAATCCACTTGGAAAGACCAACTCTGAGGAAACCAGCCACATCGGATCCCTCCATCCCCTCTGGTAACCCCACCAGTCTTATGTTATTTCTCCTGCTTTTATCCTCCATATCCATCATCTTCTCGGTGAGTTGCTCCAGCCGACTTCTCAAGTCCGTGACTGCATTCCGATCCCCACGTGCAGTTGCCTGAACAGAATCAACGCGGTCACGTGTCTGCTTCGACGCGGCAGCCATGGCCTCAAACTCCTCTCCCAGCTCTTCAACAGAATTGTTAGTCGCTTGTATGTCGTCACGTAGTTTACGTAATGCTGGAATCAGCACAGAGTCCACAGCATCTCTTACTGCCGAAGTCACAACCAAATCCAAAGTGCTTTGCTGTTCTCTAAATGCAAACTCGATACCGTTAGCAATAGCCTCGTTGATATCCTCTCTGGAGATGGTGGAATCCCTGAATTTTTTCTTTATTGGTGATTGCCCAATCTCTCTTTTCCGATCACCTTTGACTGTTGAAGCACTCATGATGAGTCCAATGCAAAATGGTTCGAAATTTACTGACAGGATAATAAAATATTTGACAAAGTCAGCAGAGCGAAAGACTACATGTGCATCGAAGTTGAATGGTCACGTGATCTCCTCCAACTGGCCTTTTACCGATAAAATGGTGTGCGTGATGACGACATCCCTAAAAAAAACAAATTGTCGCATAAGTTTTGGTGTGTCGCAAAACAAAAATGGCCCTTGAGCTGTTTCCATACATAATTTCTCCTATTGCGTAAATTATAGGTAATAGGCTAGTAGCCTGTTCTTCATCAATTTGAAACAAAGCAGCATATTATTAAATTGTATAGGCCTACATAAAAATATCTTTATTAACAAGTGTCATGAGTTTTTTTTTTTTTTTTTGTACTTTGTTATAGACTATTAGATAGATAGGCTACTTAATCAAGCAATAATCATAAACAGGTGCAGTTGTATTAGGCTATTATTATTTTTCTGATTAACGTTTAGGCTATAAGAAATAGGAATGTTCATTTCGGTTATTTTATTTCCCCTAACCGATGGTCGTTAAGCCATATTAACCGTTAACTGACAAGATTATGTTAAATTACAATTAAATTACATTTAAATTGATAGGTGGCTGTGACCCATTAAAAATACCTAAATTAGTTTTCCAGGGATTAATGCAAAAATCTGCATAAAAAACATTAACGTGAGGATTCACATGCACGTGACACACCTGCAGTGCTTCTGTGAAGGAGAAAAACATAAGCAATTATATATGAAAGAAATAGGCCCATATGCAAAATATGTTTTTTCTAAATAATTAATTAATAAACAAAACGAAAGAAAAAAAAAACTATGCAACAATTAGCAGCCTATATGCAGAATTTTGGTTCATTTTTGCGATGTGCTCTGGCATCCTGTTTATTTCCTTTATTTCACAAAAGCACATGTTTTGTTTTTATTTTGAATGTAGACAAATAAAATAAATATTTTTAATAGTTTTGAATAATGTCTTACTCTTATATGACCACAAATGAAGGAGTAGGCTATTGTAAGTTGTTACCACTTTTATAAGGAAAAAATAATAAAGTGATCGTGCGGGCGCCTTACGTGTGCAGTTAAGCATACTCGACAACGCAGCCTGTTCATTGTCATAATAAAATACAGTCAGCCAAACATTTAGAAAAAACATGCTATTTTATTTCCCCTCACTCCAAAACAAATCCTTTAAATTTAATGGTAGAACGAACTCAGAACAAAACAAGAATAAAAATACAAGAAGCTAACAAGCCAAAACGAATTAATTTAAACATTTGAACTTTGCGTTCCAATATCTGTGTAAAACAAAATGTGCTTGGCATAATATCACGGGGGTATGTATGGTGGCCACGCTGAATGGCACGGACAGGCTATTTAAACTGAACATTGCACTGTAAAAAAAATTATGTAAACGTAGCCTAAAGGAACATCAAATTACAAATTTGAACTACAGGGAAACAGTGTTTTAAAGTGAGCAACACCATGAACACGGACACTGCCTATAGGCTAATTCTGTCATGTGACACCACATTTATTTGCGTTAAAGCCCCTTTTCTCGACAAAAAGTGTTTCCAAACAAATTTTTGTGACATTTAAAGTATCGATATGGAATTTATGCGCTAAAGTTAAACGGAAAAAGATTGTGTCGACACATGAGAAATTTAATCGATAATAGGCATTTCCATTGGCTATATCGTAAATATTTTAAAGCGCTAAATATTTTTTTGCAAAAAAATCCTTGGATGGAAACCTGGTTAATGGCTTTAACCCTGCTGGAAAATACAAACAAACAAACAACAGAAACCAATGGGAATTGTACAGGTTTTAATATAACCTGTAATGGTGCCTCTTGGTCTACTGGTAATTGGTCGCCTTCTATTGGTAGCTTGTTAAAACCACTAAATCCTAATGGAATATGTCCCAAAAACACACTACAGGAAACCATTTTTTTAAATGGTTTTACTGATTAAAAGTTGATGTTTTGTAATGTTTGTAATAGTGTTTGTAGTGTGTTTTCTCTGTTTCTGAATCAAACCCGTCTGTCACAGGACAGATCACAGTCTGATAGGGTTAAGGTTAGATGGTAATCATGGTATACAGATTTATCAACCGGTAATGCACACATCATGTGGTGTAATTTTTGTCACATTGTACAACAATATGTACTGTTTTTGCATTATTGTATGGGGTAGTTTTAAGGTTGGGGTAGATGTAGACAATAAAACATAATCTACTAGGTAGAAAATTACATTTATTGTTAGCTTCTGGTTTTAGCTGTATCCCTTCTACCACCATCAAATAGAGCTGATTTGACTCTTAACTCAGTTCTGAGCTCATGTGTAGTTGCTGTGTTTGTCTCTGTGTGTCAGTAGTGAGTGATAGTGTTTGAACAGCTGCAGGATCAGTTCAGTCACTGTGACTCTGACTGACCGAGGTTTTTGTACGACTCTTTATCACTGTGTGAACACATAACCACTGCTGTGGTAACTCTGACAGTAATAATGTCCAGCATCTTCAGTCTGGACTCCACTGATGGTCAGAGTGAAATCACTGTTAGATCCACTGCCACTGAATCTAGATGGAGTTCCAGTGTAGAGGCCTTTTGCATAACGAATCAGGAGTTTAGGAGCTTCTCCAGGTTTCTGTGAATACCAGAAGAAAGCATCATCCCCATCACTATATCTGTGCACATCTGTGCTGGTTTTACAGTTGATTCTGACTGTTTCTTCTGGTTGAGCTGCTGTCGTTGAGGGACTCTGAGTGACGGTGATCTGTCCTCTACACTCTGAAACACAACAAGAAGAAAATCAACTCAAAACTTTGACAATATACTTGAAGAAATGAATTGATATCAAACTTGTGCTCCACAAACCTTGAGCAAACGCTGTGAGAGTCCAGATGAAGATGATGATGAAGGTCCTGTTGATGAAGATTGTTGTGTGTGTCAGTGATGAAGTGTTAAACTCACAGCACTATAAACACTCTCAGAGCACTGAAGCATCTGATCAATATGCAAACACACGCAAGATCATTTACCTGAAGACAGTCGCTCAATAACAGACACAAAATACAATTACTGAAATGAGAAAAATTTATCTTAACATTACATATTCTAATAGCCAAGCTGTTATAAATTGTATCAGATCATTCATTTCTGAATAAATCTACAAGACCAACTTTAGTATATTATCCTGACTCTCTCCTGTGAAACTTTGAGAATATTTTTTGAAGTTGGATCGAAACATGACTGTTAATTCATAAATTTTATGCCAAATCCATGGATGTTCCTGCAGGTTTTTACAGACATGAGGATCATCACACGAGTCTCTGTCAATCACTGAATCAACAGTTTGATTGTGAGTCGCGTCACATTGATATAAAGTAAAACGCTCATTTTTTCCTCATTGATAATTACATTATACATGTTAAAAAGGTGCACTGAAATCAAATGTTCATAAGGTTGTCATTTGGCACCACTTTGATTTAACTTGAAAATTTAAGACAGTAATTAAACTTAAGTTTTAATATTAATGTGTTGATTTATTGAGTAGACAGAGCCTGCAGATATTTTCAAATGGGAAATTCTAGTTGCTTAATTGTATTTTTGTTAATATTTGACAAGTTATTAATTTATAGTAGACATGCCAGACAAAAGTATATTTTCAGTTCTTTTTTTTCTTTTTTTTTTACTTTTTTCTTTTTTTTATCCAATTTTCTCATGCGATCATCAAAAATTGTAAAGAATTCCTGCATTTATTGTTTATTCATATCTGATCTTTGATGCTTTTAATAAAAGCGACTAACATTGAAGTTTGTAAATGAGACTTAAACTCTATGTATTTCATCAAACTTTCATTGCTTTGCTGATCACAGGCTTTGTAAAAATGCCTTCAGTTGACTTGCAGTTTAATGGTGCTAAAATTACTAATAAATTGAGTATTACATTATTAATTGTTCATATATTTTTCTGAACCTGAAAGGAGAGAAATGCTTTCTTGAGTTGACTGTTGTGTGTTTGTCAGGCATCACTCGTCCTAAAGTGAGCGTCCTGCCTCCCTCCAGTGCAGAGATCTCCTCAAAGAAGACAGCGACACTGGTGTGTGTGGCCAGCAAGGGCTTCCCGTCAGACTGGAGCCTGAGCTGGAAGGTGGACGGGAGCAGCAGGTCTCAGGAGAGCAGCGCTGGGCTCCTGGAGAAGGACGGTCTGTACAGCTGGAGCAGCAGCCTGACTCTCTCTGAGCAGGAGTGGATGGAGAGTGTCTCAGTGAGCTGTGAGGTCACACGGAGCGGTCAGCCTGCGCTCACTGGACACGTGACGAGACAGCAGTGTTCAGAGTAGATCTGCTGCTCTTCTCACTCATGTCTCACATGGAGACTAACAGCACATGAGCGACTCCTTCATTCTCCACATCCAGCTTCAGTCGCTCTCATCTGCATCTGCTCTGCTTTGTGTGCTTCATACAAGACTATATGTTTGCTTTATCATTCAGTCGTGATTTTGTTAAAATTCAGTCAATCAATAAAATTTTAGCTTTATGTCTTTGAGTGTTTTTGTGTCACTTGCGTTTGAGGTCTTTAGTTCACATTTTATAAAACTTCACTCAGTGGTGCATGAAAACACCTGCAGATTCATGATGAAACAAACATGCGGCTAAATTATAAACTTCACAGATAAAATGGTAGACAAATTCAATAAGATAAAGTGTTGTAGACTTAAGCATTTATCATGTTAAAAACTAAAAGAATGCTTTATATTTAATTCAATATTTATAAAAATGCACTGTTGTGTGAGTGATAGCGTTTGAGCAGCTGCAGGATCAGTTCAGTCACTGTGACTCTGACTGACGGAGGTTTTTGTACGACTCTTTATCACTGTGTGAACACATAATCACTCGCACAGCCACCATAAGAATTTGTTCTGCAATGAAAACTCTGACAGTAATAATGTCCAGCATCTTCAGTCTGGACTCCACTGATGGTCAGAGTGAAATCACTGTTAGATCCACTGCCACTGAATCTAGATGGAGTTCCTGACTGAAGGGTGCTTGCATAATAAATCAGGAGTTTAGGAGCTTCTCCAGGTTTCTGTAAGTACCAGCTGAAATAGTGTGTCCCAGAATAACTGTACACATCTCTGCTGGTTTTACAGTTGATTCTGACTGTTTCTCCTGGTCGAGCTGCTGTCGTTGAGGGACTCTGAGTGACGGTGATCTGTCCTCTACACTCTGAAACACAACAAGAAGAAAATCAACTCAAAACTTTGACAATATACTTGAAGAAATGAATTGATATCAAACTTGTGCTCCACAAACCTTGAGCAAACGCTGTGAGAGTCCAGATGAAGATGATGATGAAGGTCATGTTGATGAAGATTGTTGTGTGTGTCAGTGATGAAGTGTTAAACTCACAGCACTATAAACACTCTCAGAGCACTGAAGCATCTGATCAATATGCAAATGAACTGATCCTGTATTTAAATAAGCTTCTAAATGATAAATAAGATTACTTGTTAATTTCATCCTATCTATCATTGTATCTGCTCATCACACTATTTAATCTTTTTTTATTGTTTTATCTTTTTAATTACGGGATTTGACTATGATTATGGATGAATTAATAACTTTAAACAGTTTCATTAATCTGTTATTGTATATGAATTTATCACATGTATTTCAGCTCAGTTGGTTTGAGGGACCTTAAGAAACATATAGACAGCAGCGATGCATACTGGCTTGTATGGTGCATTGTGGGAATGTTTTGAGCATTAGCGTTATGTGATCCCTGAGTAGTGCACTGAGTAGTGAACTAAAGAGCTGATTGAGACACACTCTTACTGACTGACTCGTGTGCACATTGTCATGCACAAATCATGATTTATCAATAAAATAGCTTAAAATTTACAACTAAATCAAACCACATGAAGAAAGACTCCTGATGGCCCAAAAGTGTAAAGATTAAATGTTTAAGTAAATAGCGATAAATATATATTTAAAGGGGAGGTCTAATGCTATTTCATGCATTCGGACTAGTTTACACTGCTAATAAGTTGGATTCTCATGCTAAACATGACTAAAGTCTCAAAAACACGTATGACAGAGTATTTCTGTGCCAAAAACACTCCCTCAGGGTTTGTATAAGTTTCTGATTTTTTTTTCTAGCATGTGTAATGCCTTTGTGGAGAGAAAGGACACACACACCCACACACTAAGTGCAACCACAAATTCCTTAGGCTTAAATAAATTTTCTTCACTATCTGCAAGTCATAAAATTGACAGACGAACAGCACCTCACCCAACTGGCTGGCCGGTTTCCTGCCATGCTATCGGGTTATCATCTCAAGGAAATCTCTAAAAACCAGTAGAACTTTGAGGGAAACTTCCGCTAATGGCCCAGCGACAAACTTTATGGTCCAGGATGACCGTTTAACGCATAATTCAATAAGGCGAGACTGTTTTACGAGAGAAGTCTGAGTGCTGAAGTTTTGCAGATGCACCCTAAAGTGATGTTCTCATGACCTCATAACCTCGCTCTTTTTCTCCCACATTCCACAGCTCGTTTCTGGTCTTGGACCTTGCTAAAAGGACTCAAAACTTTTATAAAGTGTTCCAAAAGACAATTAATAATTGTATAGCTACTGGGCTATTAAAGCAATATCCTCAAAAGCAATATATACAATATATTTTACAATATATATAGTCAGGTTGCATTTTATGAAATGAAAGTAAGCTTACTGTGTTATTGTAATCAATGGTATTTTTGTGTAATCTTTGGAGGTATAATTTTCTCCTGTAAAGTGAGTACTACACTTATAGCATCATATGCATGATGTGTTGTTTTTAATCTTTAATTTGAACCCTTTTGTGTGTCTTAGCAGGAAAACTATTAACGTGTAGGAAATTGGAAATTGGTTTCATTTTAACGGCCGTGATAAATGCAACAAGTTGGTGTAAATGAAAGTTGTCTTCTCTGATCCTAATGTATGATTATAACACATATAGAAATCTGCCAGGATATTTTCTTCATGTGACAAAATAACTAAGCAGATAAAATTTACGCACGGAAGATTGATCCATGTGGGCGTGGCTCCGCCCCCAGGAACCATTTAATTGGAAAAGCGCTGGTGGACGCCCTGACGTCAGTCCATCTAAAAAGCGGACCCCTTCGCTTGCTCTCTGCTCTCTGCTTGAAAATCGCGCGTTTCTTGAAACTTGGAGCGGCTCCAAACAAGCTCCTAGCCTTAACATCTGGCCGAGTTTGAACATTGAACCAACACTTAGTCAAATCTCTGAAGAAACCCTTGAAAGTCTGAAGCTATGTGAAAGGAACTCAAGAGCGTCAAACAGCACCCAGAGCCAACCAAGCAACAACCGAAGGGCATCCCCAGAGTGACGACGAGGACACGCGGGATTCCCTCGAGCCATACAGATCCTTTCAACTTAAAAGCAAGTATCAAACAAAATCTCTAAAGTGGCTGAATCGTGTGGTATTTATCTCTAAAGTAAAGACACTAGAGTTCTCCTCTTGATGATCGACACGGGTAAAATCGTGTGGAAATAGCAAAACAGTGCTATATTTTAATCATTCTCAATTGCAACAATTCATTGCCTGTGTGTATGTATTTTGTTTTGTGTTATTTAGCTTAGTTCGTGTATTTTAGTAAGATAGCAAATAAACTCTTGTTTGATTTATAGAGAAGTGTTCTGTATTCTGTTGTGTAATATTCAAATCAAACTTTGCCCAGATTACGTTACCTATGCTCATAACTGTCATAAGGTTATTTAAATAATTCTGTATTATTATATCGTGACCACGAGAATAAACAGAATTTCTCAGATATACTGAAATCTACCAGCTCGCTGGACGATTGTTAGATAAGGTATAAGTTGGACGATTTGATTAATATCAATTGATCATATCAATATGAGATCGTAAGATTCCCTAAAGCTAAAATAAAGCTTAAACCAAAGAGCTAAATTAAACAATGTATTGTTTATAAAAATCATTACACATGGCCCTATATGAGGTCATAAAGGGTGGAATTACTTGTATGGGCACTTCTCCCAGAAGAGCGCGCACACATCAACCAGAGCGAGAGCAAAAACACACATCAACGTGCTTCATTCGGGTTACGTAAGTCATCGGGATCCGATTCTGGATCGAATACATATAGCTGGATCTAATTTTTAGCCATAGTGAATTTGTCTCACATAAGGGACATGTTTTATTGCTCTATTTATTACAATTATTTTATGTATAATAGACTTTCAACTGGTTTACATGTTTTCTTAATCCATTTTATTCCTCTTAACATTTTTAGGGTGTATGGCTGTTCTCAATTCCAAGAATGCAAAGAAGGAACTCGGAAGGACGCGAGGACACAGAATGCACTCTTATGAGATGTGCTGCGTTCTTGCTTAACTGACCGCATAGTCTCAGCATAAGCAGCGGCCAATGAATATAACATAACATTACAAACAAATGTCATAACTTATTAAAACATTTCATACTATTATATTATGTTCAGATAATTGTATATCATTTTATTTTACAGTGTGATATGTTTAACTATGACTATATTAAGATTCATTTTAATATGCTAATAAAAATACTGCAGACTTTCTCCTGGTCTTATAACTTCATTAAAATTAAGCAAAACAAGATGATAAATGTTTACTTTCAAGAGCCGTCAAGTATTTGCGAGAGCGAGTTTAAAGCTTACAGGCTTCCGTACACCGCAGCGTCTTCTGGGATTTCTAACGGCTCGATTCTCTCAAGTCTGCACTCGATGCATCCTCGATATCAAGAACACATCCGGGAACTTTCATACGTCCTCTGTACTTGTGTTCTTGAACTTCCACGGTTAATGATGACGTAGAACGAGAACACAAGGACGCAAGATCGCTGAAGAACGCATATTGAGAAGCGGCCTATGTCTTTAAGAAATGCATGGTTGGCCTGTGATGATACCAGTCATATGACAGGAAGCAGAAATAAACACTTAAAATATGAGACACAAAAAATAAGGTTAAAGTGTGTTAAAATAAAGAATATATTAAATGAACAACAGATAAATAAAGCTGTATTTATTTTTTTCTGAAAGAAACCGGAAAATAATTTAATTAATTAATTAATTTATTTATTTATGTTTTTTTTGTTTTTTTTGTTTTTTTAATACAAACCTCAACCCCCAAAACCTGATATGCGAAGAAGAAGAAGAAGAAGAACAACAACAACAATTGAACTAATACAGTGATAGTTTTATTAGTTATTTTTGCACCGAACTTAAACTGCAAACTGTCACCTGAATGAATTTTTACAAAGCCTGTTTTTAGCAATACAACAAAATTTTAGTAAAATATATTGATTGGAAGATACATTTTCATTATCAACTTCAATGTTAGACAATTTTATTTAAAGCATCAAAGATCAGATGTGAATAAACATAAAAAAAAAAAAACATTTAAAATTTTTTAATTAATTAAAATTTAATTTGAATTAAAATACGATACAGTAAAGCAACATGAAAATCAACACAGTGGTACTTGGGGAGATGCAGAACAAGAATCTGGTGGAGTTTGCAGAAAACATTCTGATCAATATGCAAACACACTCCAGATCATTTACCTGAAGACAGCAGATTCATCATTTTGCCATCTTTGCTAATAAATCTCTATTTACCATTTACCAAATCTCTATTTATCTTTATTTCTTCTAAAACAGACACTCATGATTTACTGCTCGTTATTTTGGGTCAAGCTTGTTTCTCCAAACACTGTTTTAATGATCAGTTTCATTCAGACTTGAAACTGAATGCTGAGAGCATTTAATACCTGTCTTACACAATTCATATCATGATGCTACTGTATAACAGGTCAAAGGTCATCCAATAGGGAATCACCATCATGGGAGTCGGACTTGTAACCCAAAGGTTGCGGGTTCGAGTCTCGGTACCGGCAAGGATTGTTGCTGGGGGGAGTGAATGACCAGCGCTCTCTTCCACCCTCAATACTACGACTGAGGTGAGACCCTTGAGCAAGACACCGAACACCCAACTGTGTGTGTTTGTTCACTGCTCACTTAAATGAACATTTTGTGTTGTTTGAGAAGAATTCATGTCTGATGTTGAGGAGCTGATGTTGAGTCTCATATCAGTGTGTGTGTGTGTTTCTCTCTCTCTCTGCTGGAGTTTGTGTTTATTTGAGTGTGACGGAGGTTTTTGTACGACTCTTTCACTAGAATGAAGCACTGTGGTACACTTTTGGTGGAGGAACTAAACTGACGATCAGTAAGTCTCTTCAATTCTATCATCAAAATGTACGATATTTGATTCATTCATTTTAATTCATTTTTAGATTATTTTGGCAAAAAAATTGTCAAAATTATTTATTTATTATAAGAAATGTTTTTTTTAAGTTTCTTTAATAATTGCAATATTTTATTTATTTCATCATTTATTTAAGTTGTATATTTCGTATTGTTTTTAAATCTCATTTATCATTTTACATGAATAATTGAACTTATCTGTAAAATATTATTGTATCTTAATTTATAGATGTCAATTATATCTTGATATATATACTTTTGTCTATAATTAATTGTAAATTGAACTATTAATGGTTTTTAAATGCATGAAAAAGTTTGATAATACAGACTAAATGTAATTGTGTAGGTGTCATCACCAGACAAAGAGTAATTTAGTTAATGAGCATGTTAAAAATCAGTCATTTAAGCTATTAAGTTTAATAGAATCATCATAATACAAACTTAAAATTGCGTTGAAAATTACAATTGATTGTTAGTGTCAAAATAGAAGAATATATTTAAAATACAAATAATATTGCAATTATTTAAATTTGTTTTCTATATCTTATGACAAAATCTCAATATATTAATTAATTTTCATGTGGACAATGTTTTTTATTAAATTGAGATAAAAAAAATACATGTTCTGTAATTTACTAATTCTGAAATAATCTAATTAGTATATTTCTTTAATCACTTATTTACATTTTATAATTTATATTGGGAAGTAAGACAGATATTAATTTATATATATATAATTTTGTCTATAATTCTTGGCAAATTTAACAATAAAGGGACATCATCAGACAACAAGGAACTTGAAGAGCATTTGAAAATTAATCATTTAAACTATTTAAACTATCAAATTTGCTGATGTTTATGATTGTGAATCTGAATAGCATGAATATTTCAAAAGTACAATTAATATTGAAATGATCATTAATGATTAATGATCATTTGTTCTCTAAGTCATATAGCCACATCACAATATAATCTTCAATTTACTTGAATAATGTTTTTCCAAAATTCTGAGGATTATTTCAAATGTAACTTATAAATATGAAGTCAAATGATCAGTTTTTCATTTCTGCTTCTGTTGTGTGTGTTTGTGTGTTTCAGCTGGTCCCGCAGTGAAGCCCTCCGTGTCTCTGCTGCCTCCCTCTTCTCTGCAGATCTCTGGAGACTCAGCCGCACTGCTCTGTCTGCTCAGCTCTTACTCTCCACAGGGGGCGCAGGTGAGCTGGACGCTGGACGGGTCAGAGGTCACCGAGGGGGTTCAGACCAGCGCAGAGAGCGAGCGGGACGGACGCTACAGCCGCAGCAGCGTCCTGAGCCTCAGCAAAGCACGCTGGGAAGACGCAGAGCGCTTCGTCTGCAGAGTAACACATGACGGAGCTGCTCAAGACACCTCGTTCCTCAAGAGCTCCGAGTGCTGATGTTTCTCCAGTGAAGAGCAGCAGGATTCACAGCAGTCACGTGATTTACAGCTCAATACTCAAGCAGTCTTTCAATCTGCTGCCATTGCTGGTCATTCAATAAAGCTTCTGAACGCCTTACATTTGTGTTCGACTGCATCATTGATCAGTGTGTCCTTCCTTCACTAAAGTTTCAGCTGCTGTTGATGGATTGTAATAGTTGAGAACAGCTGCGTTTAGCAGTAAATGTGAACTGAAGCTCTTGGGGTTTGAACATGGTCTCTGGAGACGGAGCTGCTCTATTCTGAGACGATCAGAATCACTAAAGCTGTCAATGCAAATCTGATTTACACCTCAAACTCACAGTTTCACTGTTTGATCGGTTCAACGCTCTGAACTGAAACAGTTTCACTTCTGCTCATGAGAAATGAGTTATGATGAATAATACATTTATTATTAACTTGAGATGAAACAGCTACTTGAAAAACTGTTAGAAAACATCTTTATGCTGCTGGTGATTCACAATAATCAAGTTTCCATCCAGTTTTTGCTCTATTTTGTTATCGACAAAGAGAATATACGTTAAAAAACTGCACAATTTGTAGTCTACAGCCTGTTTCCATCCAACTGGCCTCTTACCGATAAAATGGTGTGCGTGATGACGTTATCCCTAAAAAAACCGAATTGTCGCATAAGTTTTGGTGTGTCGCAAAAAAAATCGCCCTTGAGCTGTTTCCATAATTTCTCCTATTGCGTAAATTATAGGCTAGTTGCCTGTTCTTCATCTATTTGAAACAAAACAGCCTATTATTAAATTAATAATTAATAGGCCTAAATAAAATTATTTTTATTAAAAAGTGTTATGAGGTTTTTTTTTTGTTTTTTTTTGTGCTTTGTTATAGACTATTAGATAGATAGGCTACTTAATCAAGCAATAATCATAAACAGGTGCAGTTGTAGGCTATTATTATTTTTCTGATTAACGTTTAGACTATAGGAAATAGGAATGTTCAGTTTGGTTATTTTAACGGCCATATTAACCGTTAACCGACAAGATTATGTTAAATTACAATTAAATTCAATTTAAATTGATAGGTGGCTGTGACCCATTAAAAATACCTAAATTAGTTTTCCAGGGATTAATGCAAAAATCAGCATAAAAACATGAACGTGAGGATTCACATGCACGTGACACACCTGCAGTGCTTCTGTGAAGGAGAAAAACATAAGCAATTATATATGAAAGAAATAGGCCCATATGCAAAATATGTTTTTTCTAAATAATTAATTAATAAACAAAACGAAAGAAAAAAAACTGTGCAACAATTAGCAGCCTATATGCAGCATTTTAGTTCATTTTTGCGATGCGCTCTTGAGAAAGTGGCAATTTATGCGCTAAAGTTAAATGGAAAAAGATTGTGTCGACACATGAGAAATTTAATCGATAATAGGCATTTCCATCGACTATATCGTAAATATTTTAAAGCGCTAAATATTTTTTTGCAAAAAAATCCTTGGATGGAAACCTGGTTAATGGCTTTAATACCCTGCTGGAAAAAACAAACAAACAAACAAAAACAAACAAACAAACAACAGAAACCAATGGGAATTGTACAGGTTTTAATGAAAACTGTAATGGTGCCTGTTGGTCTCTACTGGGAATTGGTCACCTTCTATTGGTAGCTTGTTAAGTTTCAAGTTTCAAGTTTGTTTTATTTATATAGCACATTTAAAAACAGCAAGCACGGCTGACCAAAGTGCTGCACAAACAAAGACATAAAACACAAGACAACCCACAGATTCATACCATAAATTCACAGTGAATTAAAAGCCAAAGAAAAGAAATAGGTTTTAAGAGATGATTTAAAAACTGTTAAAGACTGTGCCGATCTGATATACGCTGGAAGGCTGTTCCACGGCCTAGGGCCAGCAACCGCAAAGGCTCTATCCCTCTATGCTTTAACCGTGATCTGGGGACAGAGAGAAGTCTTTGATCACCAGACCTCACACTTCGAGTACGATTGTAAGGATAAAGTTGGTCAGATAGATAGCTTGGTGCCAGATTATTTAGAGATTTAAAAACATAGAGAAGAATTTTGAACTCAATTCTAAAATGCACAGGTAACCAATGTAACAATTTCAGAATTGGAGTAACATGATCAAATTTATGTTGTCTTTTGAGGAATTTAGCAGCAGCGTTTTGTACTAATTGGAGACGAGCGATGGAAGATTTAGAAATGTTGAGATAGAGAGAGTTGCAGTAATCCAAGCAAGTTGTAATGAGCGCATGGATAGCAATCTCTAAAGTTTTCACAGAGAGAAAAGATTTCATTTAAAACCACTAAATCCTAATGGAATATGTCCCAAAACACACTACAGGAAACCATTTTTTTTTAATGGTTTTAATGATTAAAAGTTGATGTTTTGTAATGTTTGTAATAGTGTTTGTAATGTGTTTTCTCTGGTTCTGAATCAAACCCATCTGTAACAGGACAGATCACAGTCTGATAGGGTTAAGGCTAGATGGTAATCATGGTATACAGATTTGTCTACTGGTAATGTGCATATCAATGTAGTGTAATTTTTGTCACACTGTACAACAATACTGTTTTTGCATTTTTGTAAGGGGTAGTTTTAGGGTTGGGGTAGATGTAGACAATAAAACATAATCTACTAGGTAGAAAATTAAAACTCCTAACTCAGTTCTGAGCTCAAGTGTAGTTGCTGTGTTTGTCTCTGTGTGTCAGTAGTGAGTGATAGTGTTTGAACAGCTGCAGGATCAGTTCAGTCACTGTGACTCTGACTGACCGAGGTTTTAGTACGACTCTTTATCACTGTGTGAACACATAATCACTCGCACAATAAACACCACTTGTTCTGCAATGAAAACTCTGACAGTAATAATGTCCAGCATCTTCAGTCTGGACTCCACTGATGGTCAGAGTGAAATCACTGTTAGATCCACTGCCACTGAATCTAGATGGAGTTCCTGACTGAAGGGTGCTTGCTCTATAAATCAGGAGTTTAGGAGCTTCTCCAGGTTTCTGTAGGTACCAAGCTAAATAATGTCCCAACAAACTAATGTAATACACATCTCTGCTGGTTCTACAGTTGATTCTGACTGTTTCTTCTGGTTGAGCTGCTGTCGTTGAGGGACTCTGAGTGACGGTGATCTGTCCTCTACACTCTGAAACACAACAAGAAGAAAATCAACTCAAAACTTTGACAATATACTTGAAGAAATGAATTGATATCAAACTTGTGCTCCACAAACCTTGAGCAAACGCTGTGAGAGTCCAGATGAAGATGATGATGAAGGTCATGTTGATGAAGATTGTTGTGTGTGTCAGTGATGAAGTGTTAAACTCACAGCACTATAAACACTCTCAGAGCACTGAAGCATCTGATCAATATGCAAATGAACTGATCCTGTATTTAAATGAGCTTCTAAATGAAGATTGCTCATTCATTTCTTCCTGTCCATCATTGTATCTGCTCATCACACTGTTTAATCTTTCTTTTGTACAATTATTTTGACTGGTGTTTTATCATCTGTTGGTTTATTACAGGATGGACTATGATTATATTAATGGCTTTAAATATTTTGATTATTCAAGATTTTTGTACATCAATTAAACATGTATTTCAGCTCAGTTGGTTTGAGGGACCTTAAGAAACAACACTATAGACAACAGCGATGCATACTGCTTTATGGTGCATTGTGGGAATGTTTTGAGCGTGAATGTTATGTAATCCCTGAGTAGTGCACTGACTAGTGAACTAAAGAGCTGATTGAGACACACTCTTACTGACTGACTCACATGTGTGAACATTTTCATGCACAAATCATAATTTATCAATGTGTGAAATAAAAAAAATAAAAAATAGCATAAAATTTACTATAAATTAAACCACATGAATAAAGAGTCCTGTTAGCAGAAATACAGTATATAACTCTAAAATTTTTAAATAAATAACAATAAACGTCTATTTAAAAATTTAGCAATACCATTAGCATTATATTTCAGTCCCAAGAACATATTTGTGCCTTTTATACCTCTAGATTTGTCCTTATGCACTGATTTTTATTATGTGAAATTATGAAAATGAAGGTTGACCTGACAAAGAAGTAAAATCTAAACTAAAAATCACTCCAGAGACTGTATTTACATTATCATTCAAAAAATATCTTTAGCTGCATTAAACTGATCAAAACTACAGTAAAAACTGTAAAATTGTGAAATATTACAATTTAAAAGAACTGTTTTTTATTTGAATATATTGTAAAATGTAATTTATTCCTGTGATCAAATCTGTATTTTCAGCATCATTACTCAGTCTTCAGTGTCACATGATCCTTCAAAAATATTTTTTTATATGCTGATTTGCTGCTAAAAATAATTTCTGATTATTATTGTATATTATTGTGCGGCTTCATATATTTTTGGAAACTGTGATGCAATTTATTCTTCAGGATTCTTTGATGAATAGAAAGTTCAAAAGAACAGCATTATAATGTAACATTATAAATGTCTTTTGATCAAATTAATACGTCTTTGCTGAAAATATTACTTTCTCTCAAAAGACAAAAAAATATCTTAATTTCCACATGAAAATATGATATATATTGCCCTATATTAAAAGTGATAATCCCATATGTTATGATATACAATTTTCACATGCATTTGGGTAGATGAAGTTATAAGTTTATATATATATTAAACCCATAGCAAAAGTTCTACATGTCCATACGTTAATAATATCTATGCAATGTTTTTTTTCCCTGTGGTGTATGTAGCAACCATATATGTGAACATATGCAACTTTATTAAAAGAACATACAAAAATAAAATAAATAAATAAATAAAATGGATGGATGGATAGGCCTACATGACATATATGTCCAAAAATATTTTAAACATACATCATACATAAACATACATAATATATATGGGATAGATATAAATATATGATGTTAATATATTGAATTGTTCCAATTTAGAATAGATTTCATGTGTGTTTTACTTCGTAAATCAAAATATTTCATATGTGGAAATGTAATATTTGTACGTATATATATTACATTTGTGAATGGGAGATCTCAAAGTGTTCAACAGTAGTATACAGTAACTGAGATTGAACGCTGGTTTTACTGGGACAGGTTTTAGCTTCGTAAATCAGCAGTGCTCATCTGCTCTTTATGTGAAGCATTTGCTGAACCAACCTTCAATTATTGAACTGAGTTTCTGTAACTGAATTGAAGTTCAGGAATTATAGGAGCTGTAGCTGTGTGACTGAAAACAGCTGCATGAGTGTTTGTGAGATGAGCTCCAATCTCCATCAGGTGACGGATCTATAAGAGCACAATGAATCAAATCAAAACCTCAAAGCTGTGCAGATTCAATCAGTCCAGTTCCAGCATTACTCTTCTCCCTACAGAGAGTCAGAATATGAGGAGAAAGAGCAAAAACAGAAGAGAGAGAGAGAGAAACAACAGAGTTATTTCAGATCCTCCTCTGAGCAGCTGCAGGATCAGTTCAGTCACTGTGACTCTGACTGACCGAGGTTTTTGTACGACTCTTTATCACTGTGTGAACACATCTTTACTGTTGATGTAGTGGTAACTCTGACAGTAATAATGTCCAGCATCTTCAGTCTGGACTCCACTGATGGTCAGAGTGAAATCAGTCTTAGATCCACTGCCACTGAATCTAGATGGAGTTCCTGACTGGAGGGTGCTTGCTCTATAAATCAGGAGTTTAGGAGCTTCTCCAGGTTTCTGTAAGTACCAGTGTAGAGGTTGAACACCCCAACCCTGGTAAACTTCAGGACTGGTTTTACAGGAGATAGTAACTGTGTCTCCTGGTTGAACAGGTTTCACTGCAGGCGTCTGAGTGACTGTCACTCCAGCTGCTGATTCTACATCAAGAAGAATGAATAAACATTCAGAATTCAGTATTTGTTGAAGGACAGTATTTCTAGCACAGATGATCAGTTAGAATAGAGTGTGTTTATTTCCTCACCTGTGAAACAGTAGATAGTGAAGATCCAGATGAAGATGGTGATGAAGCTCATGGTTGCTGTTGGTTCAGATTCTCAGAGTTCAAACTCACAGAGTTATAAAATCTCCTGAAGCTTGTGCTGCAATGCAAATCATCTCTATGTAAATCTGTGTACGGGTTACAGCAGATGATGCACGTGAAACATAACAGTGTTTAGGATCCTTTCTCATGTTATGAGTCAAAAACATTGACAAAAGTGTCTGAAGCTTCAGGTTTTTTGATGATTCAAATGGCAGTTGCATCAAGAAGTCAGTGTGAATGAGAGGGCAAAGGTCATTCCAGAGGTCACAGGTCATCAACACTTGTTAAAATCACTTTAATCATTAAAATGCATTTACAAATTATTTAGAAAAATCACGATGTCTAATGAAAACGTGATCAATAAATAGCAGTGCTTGTAGTAAAAAAAAATAAGTGTCTGTACCCCCCTTATTTATTTATTTATTTATAATAAATAAATAAGTACTTTTTAATTTTCTTAATTCACAATGTATGTATAGTGCCACAATCAATCAATCTATCATTAAATAAAAGTTTTCAATACAAATGAGCAAAAGTTAAGCTGCGATACCAAACAGGACCACAGGGAGACACCAAAGACCTCCTGCCTTGACCTGACTACTACTCTACAGATCATTCAGAATCACTAAACCTCTGACCACCATATAATCTAAAACACCTTCAGCCAACATCACTCTTGCTTTTAAGCCAAATACACGCTGAAAATAATAATTTAATGACATCTGGACGCAAGTCACTATTCTATCCAATCTCTGATGAAACCATCCATGTTTTCTCTGTATTAGTGCTGTTTTGAACTTATTTGCTCACTGGATCCCTGGACTTTCTAGGAGTTTACTGGTTTAAAATAATGTGAACGCAGAAACCTGCCCTAGTGAAAAAAAGTATACTTTATTGTGTTTGTAATATATTCCCTGTTTTAATAGTACATTGCAAATATACTAACAAAAAATTTACTATTTTTAAATTTACAAAAAGTATATTAGCAGCATGCTTTTGACATCTAAAGAAAGATTTTTAGATAAAGAACACTGCTCACTGAAAAAAAAAAAGATTTTTGATGCTGTTTGATTCACTTTATTTAAACAATTCCTTTTGATTTAACACCATATATCAGGTTTCCTGTTCAAACATGACTGCATTAAACAGACTGGAAACAACCTTTATCTTTTATACTTACTTTTTAAATAATGTTTTTGGAGAAAATATGTTTATAGAGTATAGGGCTGCAAGTTATTATAACTAATTAAAAGCTAATCAAATAAATACATAAACAATAGTACAAATATTTAATATTTACTAATATTTACTATTTCACTGGGGGAAAAAATTATTCATTGAATTTACTAAATTTTTTTAAGGAAAGTGGATGCAATCATTTTATTTTAGCTACATTTAAATAAACAAATTTAGTTGACTAACTTTCAACATTTTTATTTAAATGTAGCTAAAATAAATTGTTTGCAACCACTTATCTTAAAAAAAATATAATTTTTTCAGTGTACATAAATCTTTCATATTACGCCTACATTAAGCCTTTTAATTGTAATAACTTTTACTTTGGCTATGATGACAAAATATATATATTTTTAGCGTTTCCTAAAAAGATAAAAAAACCGCGGCGGTCAGTCGCGTGACGTCACCTGTCCAATCACAGCTGAGCTGAGCTCATTCACTCAAAGAGTCACGAAGCAGAAAACGGTAAGCATTTCAAGCTTATTTATTCCTATTTAAAGCACGTTTGAACGTTTATGATTTATTTTCGTATCCTATTATTTTAACCAGCTCCCCGGGCGCCGCAACATGGCTGCCCAAATGCAGAGGACAAATTCTGAGTATGGGTCACCATACTTGGCCAAACACCACTTCCCTTTCCTTTCCCTTTCCCTAATGCAAAGAGGAACTAACACGCTATTACATCAAAGTTATCAATGGCAAGTGTTAAATATGCAGTGTTTTACACCACATTTTGTCAGTGGAAAAATAAAAAATCTTTTTTGTGATATTCTTTCTCAGTCGGACACAGACAAACAAGTCTGAATTTTTGTCTTTTAAACCAGGAAGATGGCTGACAGATCTAACCGACTCTCGCGACAAACTAAAGCAGGTAAGACAAACCCACACATTCACTATATTACAATAGTTTTAAACTTTGTGTTAATCGTTATTTATGATCCGCTTCGTCAGTTTCATCAAGCATATCCATGTGATGCTAATTAAGTTTACTAATGCAGCCGAAGCCCCGGTAAACAAAGTGGCTCGAGGAGCATTTATGATGGCTGTTTTGCTAACTTTATTTACCATTTCAGACTGATATTTGCTCCTCACGTTTTTTAATTTGAAACTCATACTTGCATATGTTTTTGAAATCAGTATTTTCAGAGCAAAGGCAGCGTGGAGTGCTGGGATGTCAAAGTCAACAAGATGTCTGCAATACTACGAACCTAAAGTGAAGAAAGTAGAATTCACATTGATTTAATTGATGGGTTTTAGTGTCATGCGAGATGTAAACCATCATTTTTTGAAAGTTGTTTTTTAAAAGAATATTTCTTAATTTTTGGATGAATTGCTATTCTTGTAAATGTAGCAGCACAAACGGGTCTTCTGAAGCAGTACAAGACAGGTGTCACGGTGCACACACGAGGAGGATACAGGAACACGGAGATGAGGAGTAAACTCAAGATAAATCCAGGCAAGGCAAGGTAGACACTGACAGAAACACCGGTGAGTAACGAGTATACCAGACGACACGAAACTGAACAGGCAGGAACTTAAATACACAGGTTAATAACACAAACACAGCTGGACAAGTATTAACTAATGATCACACTAAACAAGGACAGGAAACAAACCAAATAAGGACACAAGAGGCGGGAACACATGACACACACGACAGAGGATTGACAACAGGGGCACATTCAGGCTCAACGTTTTGCTACGGTTTCTGGGTTGAACGACATGTTTCCTGGAAACGGTGTGCAACGGGGTTTGAGATACGTTTTCTCTTGTTTGGTAGGTGTGTCAAAAATGTCAGCCCAATCAGCAGCAACATGTATATAAACCACGCGGTATTAAAGAGACAGCTCGCACAATGGGTTCAAGTGAAGTCATTTAATATGTGTCCACTGCAGTTCGGTATACGCATAATTGAAGATATTAGAAGACATGTTTGTCCTAAGAGTTTTTAGTTACATAGCATATCAACATGATGACTAAAGTCCTGCTGGAAAAGGAAATCAGCATCTCCATAAAGCTTGTCAGCAGATGGAAGCATAAAGTGCTCCAAAATCTCCTGGTAGACAGCTGCATCGAATTTGGACTTGATAAAACACAGTGGACCAACACCAGCAGACGTCACGGCACCCCAAATCATCACTGACTTCAGAAACTTCACACTGGAATTCAAGCAACATGGATTCTGTGCCTCTCCACTCTTCCTCCAGACTCTGTGACCTTGATTTCCAAATGAAATGCAAAATGTACTTTTATCTAAAAAGAGGACTTTGGAGCACCGAGCAACAGTCCAGTTCTTTTTCTCCACAGCCCAGGTAAGACGCTTCTGACGTTGTCTCTGGTTCAGAAGTGGCTTGGTAGCCCTTTTCCTGAAGACGTCTGAGCGTGGTGACTCTTGATGCACTGACTCCAGCTTCAGTCCACTCCTTGTGAAGCTCTCACGAGTGTTTGAATCAGCTTTGCTTGACTGTATTCTCAAGCTTGCGGTCATCCCTGTTACTTGTGCACATTTTCCTATCCAATTTCTTCCTTTCAGTCAATTTTGCATTTAATATGCTTTGATACAGCACTCTGTAAACAGCCACACCTTTCAGTAATGACCCTCTGTGACTTACCCTCTTTGTGGAGGGTGTCAGTGTTCGTCTTCTGGATCATTGCCAAGTCAGCAGTCTTCTCCATTATTGTGGTTTCAAAGAACAAGCGATACCCAGAATTTATACTGTATGGATGGTCATTTAATGAAGCTCAGATGTAAATATTCTAGTATTTTGAGAGACTGGATTTTTGACTTTCAACAAAAAAATTTTTTTTAAATGTTTTACTTTACATGAAATTAATCTAGAATATATGAAACTTTTTCACGATATTCTAATTTTTTGAGATGCACCTGTATTTTAGACTGAAATTTAAATCATTGATCAACTCATGCATACACAGCCCAGACAAACACTGGTTCTTCACACCACACATCATGATATCCAAGAATGTTAGATGTAATGTAGTGTGCCACCATTTTTGATTCAGACTGTATTAGAAGAATGAATAACATATTAAATTTCAGTTTGCCTTTGACTCAATGTCATTATGCTTCACAAGAATACAAGTTGGGTCTTGAAAGTTCTAGTTATAGTGGGCTTTCTTAATATGGATTACAAAAAAGGTCTTGTGTGTTATATTTCCACTTGCACTTATCTTAAAGTTGCTGTGGGTTTGTATAAAGGTGTGTTGATTTTATTATTTATATTTATTAATTAATATTTATTTGGTTGTTTTATTAATGAAAACCCAATTCAATTCAAGCTCAGGAACATTCAGCTGATACACCCCTGAAAGTTTTTCCCAATTAAATCCAGTTAACCGACAGCTCTAGAAGACATGTTGTGAAAATTACTAACTCTTTTTGAAACATACACTGAAAAAAATGATTCATTGAATTCACTCAATTTTTTTAAGGTAAGTGGTTGCAATCAATTTATTTTAGCTACATTTAAATAAACTAATTTAGTTGAAAGTTAGTAAACTAAATTAGTTTATTTAAATGTAGCTAAAATAAATTGATTGCAACCACTTACCTTAAAAAAATTGAGTAAATTCAATGAATCATTTTTTTCAGTGTACTACAAGGTTTTAAATGTGCACAATACTGAATAAATACTACTCTGATCCTTCACACCTTATTTTCAATTATGAAAAGTTCAATGTCTTTCCTCACAAGTCTTAATTTTATGATTTGTGACACATACTAACACTTTTTTTAATGCATTTAGAAAAAGGAGCCTGACCAGGTGCAGAAGGCGGCAGTCCCTATCATTGCTGTTGAGGAGGAAGAGGAAATGTCACGAGGAACCCACTGGATGTTTTGAATGTCTTTGAAGACGAAGAGATGATGTCAACCAAGTCTAGTGTCAGTGCGCTGCTGCTGCTTTTTGCACTTTATGCCCTTATTTAGAGTACACTAACATCTCAAAGCAGCTTTACAGAAAAGGCTTGTGTCTACATTACAATTTAGCCTGATCTGTACTATAAATACTATATTTGTCAACTTGAATAGTGTTATATCTCGTGATTTATAGTGATGCTACATGGGTGTACTCACTTCTGTTGTATACTGTATGTTTGACTAATTCACTGGAAGCAATATTGACGTGACATACTGATACAATTCCTCACATGATGTTCATTCTATGAAGTAGTATGGGTTTAATACAGGATATTTTCAGTCTTGTGTAGTAAAAAGAAAAAGTTGTATGAACATGCCCTCTGACTTTAACAAATGCTGTTCTTGCGGAGTTTTCACACACAAGTACATCTGATGGGCGAGCGGCCATCAGGCGCAAATGTAACAGAATTCACTTTATAGAATTGCAATATTTTTTGGACATGTATAATTTACAATTTTGTATTGTTTTTGTTTAGTTTTGTTTTACTGTATTTATTTTACATGTTTGAAATGTTTGTTTTTTTGTTTCTTTCGGCGTTCTTTTTATTTAAAAACATGGTCCATTTTGTTTTGCAATGCTAAAACCATTTGAGGTGTAAATAAACACTGTTTGAATTGTTAATAATCTGTCTCTGTCTGTCATTGAATTTATGTATTTATTGTTATGACCTTAAATAGTGGATTCAGCATTGGGGGGAAAATTAGTATATTTTTACTCAAAAATAATACATTTATAGTATATTGCTTGTGTGTTTCAAAGACACTCAATTAATTTGTAATGTACTCGTGATACAAAAAAGTACACATTAATATCACTAATCAAGCATGAAAATAGGCATGTACTTAAAGTGTACTAAGTATACTTGAAGTTGTTCCAATTAAGCATCAGAAAGTGCACTAAATACACTTAAAGTTATACTTTATTATAATTTAATTACAACTAAAATACACTAGTACAAAAAAAGGTGTTTCAAAATAGCACACTTCAGGTTAACTAATTATTAACACACTTGAAGTTATACTGGTAATTAGTCTGGCTGCAAGTATACTCAGTATATTTCTTTTCACTAGGGAGTTGATAATGAAAATTACTCTTCAATCAATTTATTTCACCAAACTTTCGTTGCTTTGCTGATCACAGGGTTTGTAAAAATGTATTCATTTGACTTGCAGTTTAATGTTGTTAAAATGGCCAAGAAAAGCTATAATTTTATTATTTTTTCAGACATTTTTTAAAACTTGAAAGGAGAGAAATGCTTTCTTCTTGACTGAGTTGAGTGTTGTGTGTTTGTCAGGCGTCACTCGTCCTAAAGTGAGCGTCCTGCCGCCCTCCAGTGTAAGACATGTTCCTGAATCAACATCTTTTGTTGATCCTGGATCAACATTACTGTCCAAAAATATAGACTTAACACAATCCCTACCCCTAAACCTAACCCTACCCATAATTTATTCCTAAAATCAGTGTGAAATGATAGCTGATTAACAAGGGTGTAGAAGCACCTAACCCTGATCGTAAGCCAAAAACAGATATTTCCTGAAAAGTTATATCTCAATTCTGATTGGTTGATTGTAATGTTGTTCCAGGATCAACATCCTTGTTGATCCTGGAACATGTTGTACTTGGTGAAATCATGCTCACCGATCTGCTCCTCAAAGAAGACAGCGACACTGGTGTGTGTGGCCAGCAAGGGCTTCCCGTCAGACTGGAGCCTGAGCTGGAAGGTGGACGGGAGCAGCAGGTCTCAGGAGAGCAGCGCTGGGCTCCTGGAGAAGGACGGTCTGTACAGCTGGAGCAGCAGCCTGACTCTCTCTGAGCAGGAGTGGATGGAGAGCGTCTCAGTGAGCTGTGAGGCCACACGGAGCGGTCAGCCTGCGCTCACTGGACACGTGACGAGACAGCAGTGTTCAGAGTAGATCTGCTGCTCTTCTCACTCATGTCTCACATGGAGACTAACAGCACATGAGTGACTCCTTCATTCTCCACATCCAGCTTCAGTCGCTCTCATCTGCAGCTGCTTTGTGTGATTCATACAAGACTATATGTGTGCTTTATTATTCATTCAGTTGTGGTTTTATTAAAATTCAATAAAGAAAATAAAATTGTGTATTTGAGTTATTTTGTGCCATTTTTGTTTTGGGCCTTTCATTGGATCAGAGCTTTAGCTCATATTTTATAAAACTTCACTCAGTGGAGCATGAAAACACCTGCAGATTCATGATGAAACAAGAACATGCGGCCAAATTATGAACCTCACAGATAAAATGGTTAGCTTTAATAAGATAACTTTAATAAGATAAAGTGTTGTAGATTTAAGTATTTATCATGTTAAAAACTAAAATGAATACTTTATATTTCATTCAATATTTATAAAATCTACTTGTTTGAGTGTGTGATCTGTTGAGTGAGTGATAGTGTTTGAACAGCTGCAGGATCAGTTCAGTCACTGTGACTCTGACTGACCGAGGTTTTTGTACGACTCTTTATCACTGTGTGAATGTAAGATCACCCTTACAAAAACCATCAGAATCTGTTCTGCAATGAAAACTCTGACAGTAATAATGTCCAGCATCTTCAGTCTGGACTCCACTGATGGTCAGAGTGAAATCACTGTTAGATCCACTGCCACTGAATCTAGATGGAGTTCCTGACTGGAGGCTGCTTGCAGCATAAATCAGGAGTTTAGGAGCTTCTCCAGGTTTCTGTAAGTACCAGCTGAAAAAGTATGTACTAGAACAGTGGTTCTCAAAGTGTGGTACGCGTACCACTAGTGGTACGTGAGCTTCCTCTAGTGGTACGCAGAGGAATCTCTGAATTAAATATCAATTAGGCCCCGTGTCCACCAAAGCGTTTTTTTTTTCCCCAGGCTAGCGAATTATTTTAATTGTTTTAAATGGGAGCGTATTTTTCATGCTGAGCACTCGGCATTTTTTTTTCTCTCGCCGCCGAGAGTTGAAGAATGTTCATCTTTGGGTAAAACTTAACGCTCATCACTGTAACATTTTAGTCAGCTAACCAATCACAGTGGAGGAGGGGTGGGACTAATACGTCACACCCTGCTTGTACTATGACGGAACAACAATGGAGAAGTTAATATTGCTTGTCTCCGAGTATTTATGTCTTTACCAGATGGAATTGCCAGAGTACCATAATATCGTTATGAAAAATAATGCTTGGAGAAACATTTCATTCGCGATACGTCTGCCATATTACTTCAGCGGATATTCCATATCATAGCAACCACAGCGTCTCAAAATACAAAAATACGCTGCGCTCACAGCTGGGCGTTTTCAGCTGGCTTTGGTGGACACGTGACCTGATTGTTGTCACATACAGCCTGTTAATTTTTTTCTTTTTTTTTAATCAAGTACTTTTTTATTTAAAAGTTAAATAAAAACTGTAAGTTACTCTACTTAAATGTTAAGTATGATACATTTTCATTTAATCTTTAAGTACAGTTTTTTAACATTTAAGTACAGTACAGTTTTTATTTCACTTTTAGGTACAATTTATTTTAATTTAATTCAGTTTTTTATTTACATGGAAGTAAGCACATTGCAGTGTTAATGTTCAAACTGTGTATTTGCAATGTTTTAAGAGGCTGAATAATAAACAATCTTATTAGGAATAAAACTGCCTTTGTTTTTTGTTTTTTGTTTTGTTTTTTACTGTGCATAGTGCTACTGCATTTTAATGTTGGTCATAATGGTGGTACTTGGAAAGCCAAATATTTTCTGAGGTGGTACTTGGTGTAAAAATTTTGAGAACCACTGTACTAGAATAACTGTACACATCTGTGCTGGTTTTACAGTTGATTTTGACTGTTTCTTCTGGTCGAGCTGCTGTCGTTGAGGGACTCTGAGTGACGGTGATCTGTCCTCTACACTCTGAAACACAACAAGAAGAAAATCAACTCAAAACTTTGACAATATACTTGAAGAAATGAATTGATATCAAACTTGTGCTCCACAAACCTTGAGCAAACGCTGTGAGAGTCCAGATGAAGATGATGATGAAGGTCATGTTGATGAAGATTGTTGTGTGTGTCAGTGATGAAGTGTTAAACTCACAGCACTATAAACACTCTCAGAGCACTGAAGCATCTGATCAATATGCAAACACACGCAAGATCATTTACCTGAACACAGCAGATACACAGTTTTGGTCTTTAGCATCTTTGCTAATAAACCTCTATTTACAATCTTCAGAAACAGACAGTCATGATTTACTTCATTATTTTGGGTTGATCTTCTCCCCCAAACACTGTTTTAACGATCAGTTTCATTCAGACTTTGATGCTGAGAGCATTTAATACATGTGTTAGAGATTTTATATCATCCATGATACTGTATAACAGGTCAAAGGTCATCCGAAATGGAATGACCATCTAAAACTTGCTAAAGATTTCTTCATAAAGCAGGTAAACAGTATTATTGTAAATATGAAAAGTGTATTTTGGGACTGATTATGAAACAAGTATTCTCATGCAATAAGTATTTATTTAAAGATGAATATTTTGTACTGCTTTTTACAATAATTCATGTGTGATGTTGAGAAGAGCTGATGTTGAGTCTCATATCAGTGTGTGTGTGTGTGTGTGTGTGTGTGAGTGTGTGTGTGTGTGTGTGTGTGTGTGTGTGTGTGTGTGTGTGTGTGTGTGTGTGTGTGAGTGTGTGTGTGTGTGTGTGGTTCTCTCTTTCTCTGCTGGAGTTTGTGTTTATTTGAGTGTGACGGAGGTTTTTGTACGACTCTTTCACTAGAATGAAGCACTGTGGTACACTTTTGGTGGAGGAACTAAACTGACGATCGGTAAGTCTCAGCAATTCTCTATTAAAACGTATGATGTTTTAAACTTTTATTTTAATTTTGAGAATATTTAATCTAATATATGGTAACAAGATTCTTTTTTTATTATAAAAATGTTATATTGAAAAGTAAGAAAGATTAATTTATTAAATGCAACTTTTCACAATAAATGTTTTTCATCGTTAATTTTGGCTAATGGTATATATTCATTTTCACTGATATTATTATTATTATTATTATTTTACAGTGATTCCTATTTTATAAAAAAAAATCCATTTCAAGGCATATTTTTTATTTTTTATTCTTCGTAAAATTGAATGTGTTTTGAAATGTGTTACACAAAAGTTTAATGATACAGACAAAATAATTTAAATTGTTAAGGCATCATCATCATATAAAGAGAAAGGTTTAAATAATTCATAATTTAAGTTTACATGTATTGATATTTATGATTCTGAGTGTCTTAATATTTTCAAAATACAACAATGAAATGATCGTTTAAATTTGTTGTCCAAATATATCATCAATACGCATGTGGACAATGTTTTTAAAATCAGCTTGAGATTAAATTGTACTTTATTCAGAAAAGACAAATTACTGTATGATTTGCTTTATGTCTCCTTAAGAGAACAGATTTATATTTAAAGGTACCTGATACATTTAGTAGTACTGAATATTGATTTAACTGGAAATATTTTCAAACTTTATTCAGGATATTTGTGGTATATGAATGCCAGCAGTGATGTGGAATGACAGTAAAGATGAAGTGATTGTGATTTTGTCTGCATTATCACGTCTGCTCACTGAAGATTGTAGCTGCAGATGTGAAGAAGTGAGTTTTGTGTGTGTTTGTGTGTTTCAGCTGGTCCCGCAGTGAAGCCCTCCGTGTCTCTGCTGCCTCCCTCTTCTCTGCAGATCTCTGGAGACTCAGCCGCACTGCTCTGTCTGCTCAGCTCTTACTCTCCACAGGGGGCGCAGGTGAGCTGGACGCTGGACGGGTCAGAGGTCACCGAGGGGGTTCAGACCAGCGCAGAGAGCGAGCGGGACGGACGCTACAGCCGCAGCAGCGTCCTGAGCCTCAGCAAAGCACGCTGGGAAGACGCAGAGCGCTTCGTCTGCAGAGTAACACATGACGGAGCTGCTCAAGAGACCTCGTTCCTCAAGAGCTCCGAGTGCTGATGTTTCTCCAGTGAAGAGCAGCAGGATTCACAGCAGTCACGTGATTTACAGCTCAATACTCAAGCAGTTTTTCAATCTGCTGCCATTGCTGTTCATTCAATAAAGCTTCTGAACGCCTTACATTTGTGTTCGACTGCATCATTGATCAGTGTGTCCTTCCTTCACTAAAGTTTCAGCTGCTGTTGATGGATTGTAATACTTGAGAACAGCTGCGTTTAGCAGTAAATGTGAACTGAAGCTCTTGGGGTTTGAACATGGTCTCTGGAGACGGAGCTGCTCTATTCTGAGACGATCAGAATCACTAAAGCTGTCAATGCAAATCTGATTTTCAGCTCAAACTCACAGTTTCACTGTTTGATCGGTTCAACGCTCTGAACTGAACAGTTTCACTTCTGCTCATGCAGTGATGAGACAGTTATGAAGTTTGAGTGGTAGTTTCATAAGACCAGTTTATCAGGGATACATTATGATTTTATAAGGTATGAGTGTAGTAGAATCTACAAAAAAAAAAACACAATTACAAAACTGGAACTGACAAAAAAGTTGTGTTTTAGTTGATCTCAGATAACAATAGAGCTGATTCGACTCCTAACTCAGTTTTGAGTTCATGTGTAGTTGCTGTGTTTGTCTCTGTGTGTCAGTAGTGAGTGATAGTGTTTGAACAGCTGCAGGATCAGTTCAGTCACTGTGACTCTGACTGACCGAGGTTTTTGTACGACTCTTTATCACTGTGTGAACACATAACCACTGCTGTGGTAACTCTGACAGTAATAATGTCCAGCATCTTCAGTCTGGACTCCACTGATGGTCAGAGTGAAATCACTGTTAGATCCACTGCCACTGAATCTAGATGGAGTTCCTGACTGGAGGCGGTTTGCAGCATAAATCAGGAGTTTAGGAGCTTCTCCAGGTTTCTGTGAGTACCAGGCTAAAGGCTGATAACCCCAACCCTGGTAAACTTCAGGACTGGTTTTACAGGAGATAGTAACTGTGTCTCCTGGTTGAACAGGTTTCACTGCAGGCGTCTGAGTGACTGTCACTCCAGCTGCTGATTCTACATCAAGAACAATGAATAAACATTCAGAATTCAGTATTTGTTGAAGGAAAGTATTTCTAGCACAGATGATCAGTTAGAATAGAGTGTGTTTATTTCCTCACCTGTGAAACAGTAGATAGTGAAGATCCAGATGAAGATGGTGATGAAGCTCATGGTTGCTGTTGGTTCAGATTCTCAGAGTTCAAACTCACAGAGTTATAAAATCTCCTGAAGCTTGTGCTGCAATGCAAATCATCTCTATGTAAATCTGTGTACGGGTTACAGCAGATGATGCACGTGAAACATAACAGTGTTTAGGAACTTTTCTCATGTTTTGAGTCAAAAACATTGATTAATGTGTCTGAAGCTTCAGGTTTTCTGATGATTCAAATGACAGTTGCTTCAAGAAACAAGTATGTCACTGTCACTGTGAACTCCATGAGAGGGCAAAGGTCATTCAAGAGGTCACAGGTCATCAAAACATATTTTAAAGCTGCTTTAATGATTAAGAAATAAATGATCATTCAGATAACCAAAATTAATTTACAAAATGATTTACTTTTTTATTTATAAATAATTTCTAGTTTTCGTGCATCAAGACACATTTAGAGATGATGAGGCTGTTTTTGTAAACTGACACTTAAGATTTAGTCCTACACTTTGCTTAAAGTACGACTGAGACGATTGATAACTAACTTTTAATCGCAGCTTTGAGCCAAGAATTTTTTTCCACTTAAGTCAATTCTTAGCAGTGTTTTTGAGAGTAATTCTTAGAGGCTTGATAAATACGGGCCCAGGGCCCGTATTTATCAAGCTTCTCAAAGTGCCATTTTAGTCTTAAGTGCTGAGAATTCATGAAATTTACTCCTACTTTCAAACTTAAGTATAAAAGCAAGTTATCAAATTTCTTAAAGCTAAGAATCACTCTTACTCTCCCAGTTATTTAAGACAGCTGGAGAGGTCTCTCAAGTGGTTAGGAGTTGCCAGCAGGGGCTTGTGATGGCGCTGAAGAGACAGAGACGTGCGCGAATCTTTCAGGAGAGGAGGAATGTCTTTGAAATGTTTGGCGACGAGCAGTTAATAAAACAAGTTACATTTCCTCAGTTATTCAAAACGAGCAAAGAACATTTACATTACCAAACAACATCATAACTGACTTCAGCCTAGCGCGAGTATTATGTGATCTACACTGTATGATGAATTAAGGGTGAAACCCATTTCTCTGTCTTACCCCTTCCCCTTACCCCTTCCCCTTAGTTTTGCGCGTTCATGTGAGAGTAAGGGCTATCCCAATTCTGGTTTTGATCGAAGGGTAGGGCTAAGATGAAGTGGTAGATACCCCTTAAAACCAAGCATTTTCGCGAGCTTACTTGAAACCAAGGGGTACCCAGAACACACTGCGCAACCGGCAACAATGTCGGCCAGATCATCCAGAGAGTCCCATTTTCGGCTTAAATAATTGATTTAAAAATTACGACAGTCTTGTTTTGTGCTCTACACAGTCCTGTACATATATATTTGCAACCATGTTCTTAATTGAAACATTTTAAAAATCGCTAGTTTGCTACGCTAACGTTGCATCGCTGATTTGCACAACAATCGCAAAAACATCTCTAATAAAACCCACGCGATCGACACACACACACTTGCAGACGCATCTTGGAAGTTTCTGATCAACACTTGTCTCCTCTGGTGACGTAGCAGCCAGCTAGCGACGATGACGTGACCGTAACCAAGTGGTGTCTCATTTCATAGGGGTACGTTTTCACCCCTAGCGCTTACCACTCGGTTTCGAGGGACAAGGGCTAGGGGTAAGACGAAGGGGTAGGGGAAGGGGTAAGATATCTCTTACCCCTTATTTACACAGCACGCGTCTGCGGCGCGTTACAGCTCCACAGCCACCGGAGCTGATCAGCCACGCCGTGGCAAGTTTCTGAAGCCGCTCTCCGCGCTGCATCACTAAAGATTAAAGTCTATTTTTGACAGATAATAATAATAATAATAATAATAATAATCGTCTCGCTGTCGTCAAAGGCATCAGCAACAGTCGATACACTTTACTATCGTCTATCGGCACCCTAAATTAAGTTGTGATGATGCTTCGTTTCCTTGCCATAATGTGTTCTCTTGAAAAGTCTTTATTGTCAAATGTGTGTTGAATGTAAACTCCTATTAGGAATTTAACCAGTCAATGTAAATTTATCTGAGAATATTAAGGAAATCTATTCAGTGATTGGTCCATGCATATGTTGTCATCCAAAATCCCGTTTGTGGCACAGCAAAGTGTCGTGAATCATCTCTAAGACTGACACTTAAGAGGCCCTGATCTATAAGAGCACAAAATCTCAAAGCTGTGCAGATTCAATTAGTCCAGTTTCCAACAAATTTTTATTCTCCATACAGAAATTATGAATCTGAGGAAATTATAATTCCACAATTCCAAAGTGTGAGAGACGAAAAAGACAAAAATATTAATCAAAGATGAGTCTGTGTGTTTGTGGGTCTGATAGATACTCTCAGAGACTCTGATGGACTTTTGTCTAGTTGTTTCTCTTGACTAATGCTTTGACCTCTGTGATTATTAAGAGTGAAGGATTCATTTATATGATTGTATTTCAGATGCATGTGTGACGATGTTGTTTCACATCCTCCTCTGAACAGCTGCAGGATCAGTTCAGTCACTGTGACTCTGACTGACAGAGGTTTTTGTACGACTCTTTATCACTGTGTGAACACATAACCACTGCTGTGGTAACTCTGACAGTAATAATGTCCAGCATCTTCAGTCTGGACTCCACTGATGGTCAGAGTGAAATCACTGTTAGATCCACTGCCACTGAATCTAGATGGAGTTCCTGACTGAAGCTTTTTTACATAACGAATCAGAAGTTTAGGAGCTTCTCCAGGTTTCTGTGAATACCAGAATAAACCTTCATCCCCATCATCCCATCTGCGCACATCTCTGCTGGTTCTACAGTTGATTTTGACTGTTTCTTCTGGTCGAGCTGCTGTCGTTGAGGGACTCTGAGTGACGGTGATCTGTCCTCTACACTCTGAAACACAACAAGAAGAAAATCAACTCAAAACTTTGACAATATACTTGAAGAAATGAATTGATATCAAACTTGTGCTCCACAAACCTTGAGCAAACGCTGTGAGAGTCCAGATGAAGATGATGATGAAGGTCATGTTGATGAAGATTGTTGTGTGTGTCAGTGATGAAGTGTTAAACTCACAGCACTATAAACACTCTCAGAGCACTGAAGCATCTGATCAATATGCAAACACACGCAAGATCATTTACCTGAAGACAGTCACTCAATAACAGACACAAAATACAATTACTAATTAATCTTTCAGTATTTGATCTAATAGCCAATCTGTTATAAATTATATCAGATCATTCACTTCTGAATAAATATTCAAGACCAACTTTAGTATATGATCCTGACTCTCTCCTGTGAGACTTTGAGAATATTTTTGACTGTAGTTGGATAGAAACATGACTGTTAATACATACATTTTATGTCAAATCCATGGATGTTCCTGCAGGTTTTTAATGGACATGAGGATCATCACACATGTCTCTCAACTGAGTTTGATTTTTTCAGGTTCATTCAGGTTCATGCTTTAGTAATAACACAGACTGCATAAAGCAGATGAAGTAAATGCAGGTAGTTTGTGCTGTGAGTGGATGTGTTTGTTGGAGACTCAGTTGATGTGTGTTTGTTCAGTTAGTGAAGCGTTCAGGAGGTTTTTGTTCAGCTGATCTATTAGTTTGTATCACTGTGGTGGACTTTCGGCAGCGGCACCAAACTGGATGTTGGCAGTAAGTAAATCATCATTTAATATTATTAATACAGCAAACTGACTGTTAAACACTTTGTTGCTTTATAGAAAGGATGCACTTTTACGCTTATGTTTCTATTTACATTTTATTTTTAATTCACACTGAATGTTTGGCAGTCAACATAGTTAAGATGATTTTCATTGTCATGGCATTTTTTTACCCAGTGAACTATAATTATTTCTATTATTTCTTAATAATTTGATTTTATGAGTATTCAGAGCTTCAGCTCTTTAATTAAATTCTAAATGTTAAAAGGGGCAATAAAATAAAATGTACATTAGTTTGTCATTTTGACACCGCTTTGATTTTACTTTAAAATGTAATTTAACTTAAATTTTCAGATTAGTGTTGAATTTTAGGCAAAACCGGCAGATATTTTCCAACTACAAATTCTTGTTGCTTAATTGTATTTTTGTTAATATTTGACAGGTTAATAATTTATTGTAGATGTAATATAAAAGTTATATTTAATGTTTTTTAAAGCAAATTTTCTTATGCAAAAATGAAATAAAAAAATGAAAATGACTCTTTAAATCAATATATTTCACCAAACTTTCATTGCTTTGCTGATCACAGGATTTGTACAAATTAATTCAGGTGACTTGCAGTTTAATGTTGCTAAAATAACTAATAAAACTATCACTGTATTGATTGTTCCTATATTTTTCTGAACCTGAAAGGAGAGAAATGCTTTCTTCTTTGAGTTGACTGTTGTGTGTTTGTCAGGCGTCACTCGTCCTAAAGTGAGCGTCCTGTCTCCCTCCAGTGCAGAGATCTCCTCAAAGAAGACAGCGACACTGGTGTGTGTGGCCAGCAAGGGCTTCCCGTCAGACTGGAGCCTGAGCTGGAAGGTGGACGGGAGCAGCAGGTCTCAGGAGAGCAGCGCTGGGCTCCTGGAGAAGGACGGTCTGTACAGCTGGAGCAGCAGCCTGACTCTCTCTGAGCAGGAGTGGATGGAGAGCGTCTCAGTGAGCTGTGAGGCCACACGGAGCGGTCAGCCTGCGCTCACTGGACACGTGACGAGACAGCAGTGTTCAGAGTAGATCTGCTGCTCTTCTCACTCATGTCTCACATGGAGACTAACAGCACATGAGCGACTCCTTCATTCTCCACATCCAGCTTCAGTCGCTCTCATCTGCACCTGTTCTGCTTTGTGTGCTTCATACAAGAGCAAGACTATATGTGTGCTTTATCATTCAGTCATTAATTTTGTTAAAATTCAGTCAATAAATAAAATAGTGTATTTCAGTTTCCTTTGTGTCATTTGTGTTTCAGTTCTTTCACTGGATTTTGTAAATAAACTTCACTCAGTGGAGCATAAAAACACCTGCAGATTTATGATGAAACAAGAACACGCGGCCAAATTCTAAACCTCACAGATAAGATGGTACATAACTTCAATGAGATAAAGTGCTGTAGATTTAAGTATTTATCATGTTAAAAAAAAACTAAAAGGAATGCATTATATTTCATTCTCTGTTTATAAAAATCTGCGCTGTTGAGTGAGTGATAGTGTTTGAGCAGCTGCAGGATCAGTTCAGTCACTGTGACTCTGACTGACAGAGGTTTTTGTATGACTCTTTATCACTGTGTGAACACACGATCACCCACACAAATACTATTAGAATCTGTTCTGCAATGTAAACTCTGACAGTAATAATGTCCAGCATCTTCAGTCTGGACTCCACTGATGGTCAGAGTGAAATCACTGTTAGATCCACTGCCACTGAATCTAGATGGAGTTCCTGACTGGAGGCTGCTTGTTCCATAAATCAGGAGTTTAGGAGCTTCTCCAGGTTTCTGTGAGTACCAGCTGAGACACTGCTTTCCACTACAACAGCAGACTGGATCACTGTTAAATGTACAGGTTACAGTGACTGATTGTCCAGTTTGAGCGAGCAGCACTGAGGCTTGAGTCACTGTCACCTGCCCAATAGATTCTGACAAATGAGAAAGATTAGAAATAACAAACACTTTTACAACCATATATCTTCACTCACACATAAAAAAAAGTAAATAACAAACTTAATCCTTTCAGACACAAACCTCTACATAATACTGTCAGCATCCAGATCAATATGGTGATGAAAGTCATTTTTGTTGGTTGTAGGTTCAGTTATAGTGAAAAACAGCTGTTGATCATGTTTGATGTTTGACAGAGTTATAAACACATGAAGAGCACTGGAGCGTGTGTCGCTCATGTAAAACACACTCTCTATGCAAACACTGCAGTAGTGAACAGGTTTAAGTTGGTTTATTGGCTGTTTCACTGAACAGGAGAATAAACTGAGGTCAGAGTAAACCTCACTGACAGATTTGCTGTTGTGTTCACAATATAACTGATTGCATTTAAAAAACTAAACTACAATTATCTGAACCGAGCAATCATATGAAAGGCACAGACTCAATAATTCATGACAATAATATTCAATAATGCATGACAATATATTAAGAATATGAGTGTGCGCTTGTGTATGACCATAAAGTGAGGTCAAGTAGTTTCACCTGTGAAGTCACAGGTTTTTATACTTTATAGTATAAAGTACTATATCACTTGTGATGCCAAACTAACTAACTACTTGTAATGATTGTGTGTGTGGAGGCTTAGGGAAGTTGGGCAATGTGATGTAAGGACTATTTTATACCAGTGTTGCATTCCTCTGGGGTTTATATTAACCACAGATATGTCTCACTTACATCTCTCTTCCAGCAGCAAACTGGTCTTCCCAGAAGGTCTCCCTCCCTTACAGACCAGACTCAACCCTGCTGAGCTTCAGTGGATGTGCAGGTGAAAGCTGCAGGTTGATGATGCTGGCTCGTGTAGCAGGATTCCTCAAGTGTCCCATATTCGTCTGGCCCAGAGCGTTCCAGAAATAGACAAAGATGGACTTTTAATCTAGTTGTTGCTCTCGACTAATGGTTTGACCTTTATGAATATTAAGAGTGACCGATTTTTTTAGATGATTTTATTTCAGATGCATTTGTGATGATATAGTTTCACAGCCTCACGAGCAGCTGCAGTATTAGTTCAGTCACTGTGACTCTGACTGACAGAGGTTTTTGTATGATTCTTCATCATGGTGTTAACACATAGTTACTGTTGATGATGTGTGTACTCTGACAGTAATCAGCATGATTCTGACATTGACATTACTAAATGGGCACAGGAATACTTCCAGAAACCACTGTCAGTAAACACAATCCGCCGTGCCATCTGCAGATGCCAACTAAAACCCTATCATGCAAAAAGGAAGCCACATGTGAAGCGCCGTCGTGTCCTGTGGGCCAAGGCTCATTTCAAATGGACTGTTTCAAAGTGGAAAAGTGTTCTATGGTCAGATAAGTCCAAATTTGACATTCTTGTTGGAAATCAACAATAGGGGGGTGGGGGGGGGGGCAGAAAAATGTCTCATTTTTCAGGAATCTCATTTTTCATTGTATCTTCTTCAGATTTGAAATATAATCTCATGAGACATGTGACTTTCAACCAATTACTTTTCTGGATTTCTCCAGGACTGATTTCATGTATTTTTATATGAAATAAAAAAAAAATCAGTGTGGTACAATTTTTATCAAGGCACTTCAGTGTCTATAACTTTTTATATTTTTTGAGCATCATCAACTCTGGATGATGGATAGTAAAGGCCAAAGGGTCTTCTTTCCAAAGACACCACAATTGTGTGTGTGGCACACTGAAGTCAGGAGCTGTTACCATTTTAATTTAGTCATTTTCAGCTGTGATTCCCAATATGGGGGGTGCAGGTTAACAGGTTAAAAATAACTGCGACTTTAATTGTCTTTATTGTAACTTTCTATCTTAAAAAAGTATAAAGTTTATCTCATGGTTATATAATTTTACTCTGCAGTGGAAACATGCTTGAACGTGCTGTTTCTTTTTACTCTTGTTTGTCTTTTTCAGTGATCTGTCATCTGCTCTGGTTTTTGCATTTCATACCAGACTGCTGTGTGCTTTATCATTCAGTCATCATTTTATTAAAATTAAATAAATAAGTTTTAACTATTTGAGTATGTTTTTGTTTTTCAGGCCTTTCATTGGATCAGGGCTTAAAGGGATACTCCACCCCAAAATGAAAATTTTGTCAATAATCATTTACCCCCATGTCATTCTAAACCCATAAAAGCTTTGCTCATCTTCGGAACTCAATTTAAGATATTTTGGATGAAAACCAGAAGGCTTGTGACTGTCCCATTGACTGCCAAGTAACTCTCACTGTCAAGGCACAGAAAAGAAAGAGAAACATTGTCAGAATAGTCCACCTGCCATCAGTGGTTCAACCATAACGTTATGAAGCAACGAGAATACTTTTTGTACAGAAATAAAACAAAGATAATGACTTTATTCAACAATTCAGCACCGTAACGTCACCGTAGAGCCATTTTGGAGAGTATCGCTGCACGCAAAATGCATACACTCTTCCGTGTCAGGCGCGACACAAGGATATGTTTTTTTTATATGTTTTCTTTGATTTGAACGCAAATAGCGCATCCCTATGACAGTCACAAGCCTCCTGGTTTTTCATCCAAAATATCTTAGATTGTGTTCTGAAGACGAACAAAGCTTTTACGGGTTTGGAATGACATGGGGGTAAGTGATTAATGACAACAATTTCATTTTGGGGTGGAGTAACCCTTTAAGCTCACATTTTGTATAGAAACGTCACTCAGTGGAGCATGAAAACACCTGCAGATTCATGATGAAACAAGAACATGCAGCCAAATTATGAACCTCAAAGATATAATGATATGATGCAAATATGAGTTTAACTCACTTAATTTCACTGTTTGACTCTTTATTCTGTGAAATAAATCAGTTTGACTAATAGAGAGACAAATGGATAAGTTTGTAGATAAGTTCAACAAAAATGTATAAAATGTCATGGTAAAACTGTAAATTATTTTCTTGCCCTTATGGGTTAAAGACACCATGATAACAGTTTGATGAGCTCATGTGACAATGTTTGGCACATTTAAAGTGGAATAATGGCTACTGTTTTACATACTATTTAAAAAACTGCATTGTCTTCTGTGAATATCAAACACTAACAACAGGAAGCTGCTCACTCATATTGACAGAGGTCAGAGGTCATCTCAGAGGTCATAGGTCAAGCTGGAGCTGTGATAGGTGTTCTAAAGGAAGGTGCTGTAGACACAATCATGAATTTTACACAATAAATTGTCATTTAGTGATTCTGCAAGGCCACCAGCATCACACCCTTAGTCTCCAAATACATATTTGTGTGCATTTATTGCCTCTTGATTTGACTTTTCACAGTGTTATGAAAATGAATGTCTGTTATTAATAAAAAAAGTTAGACAAACTGACATCACTCAGATCTTAGTTGTGTTTCTAATCTATAAAAGCACAAAATCTCAAAGCTGTGCAGATTCAATCAGTCCATTTGTTTCCGATATATCTTTAAGTCAAGTCAAGTCACCTTTATTTATATAGCGCTTTTAACAATACAGATTGTGTCAAAGCAACTTTCCAATATCAAAATAGGAAAATAGTCAATAATGTAAAATGACAAGATTAAACACTCAAGTTTCAGCTAAAAGCATTTCATTATTGAATTCAGTGATGTCATCATCCAGCTCAGTTCAGTTCAATAGTATCTGTGCAATCAAGTCGACGATATCGCTAGAAATGAAGTGTCCCCAATTAAGCAAGCCAGAGGTGACAGCGGCAAGGAACCAAACTCCATCAGTGACAGAATGGAGAAAAAACCTTGAGAGAAACCAGGCTCAGTCGGGGGGCCATTTCTCTGGCCAGAAAAAAACAGCAGTTCAATTCCAACTTCAGCAAAGTCTTTATTCTCCCTACAGCGAGTATGAATATGAGGAAATAACAAAAACACAATTTCAAAGTGTGAGAGAAGTAAAAGACAAAAATAATAATCAAAGACCAACACAGATGAGTCTGTGTCTTTGTGGGTCTGATAGAGACTCTGCAGAGACAATGATGGACTCTCGGTCTAGTTGTTTCTCTTGACTAATGCTTTGACCTCTGTGATTATTAAAAGCGAAGGATTCATTTATATGATTTTATTTCAGACAAATATGTGACAATGTTGTTTCACATCCTCCTCTGAGCAGCTGCAGGATCAGTTCAGTCACTGTGACTCTGACTGATGGAGGTTTTTGTACGACTCTTTATCACTGTGTGAACACATATTTACTGTTGATGTAGTGGAAACTCTGACAGTAATAATGTCCAGCATCTTCAGTCTGGACTCCACTGATGGTCAGAGTGAAATCAGTTTTAGATCCACTGCCACTGAATCTAGATGGAGTTCCTGACTGGAGGGTGCTTGCAGCATAAATCAGGAGTTTAGGAGCTTCTCCAGGTTTCTGTAAGTACCAGTGTAGAGGCTGAAAACCCCAACTCTGGTAAACTTCAGGACTGGTTTTACAGGACATAGTAACTGTGTCTCCTGGTTGAACAGGTTTCACTGCAGGCGACTGAGTGACTGTCACTCCAGCTGCTGATTCTACACCAAGAAGAATGAATAAACATTCAGAATTCAGTATTTGTTGAAGGACAGTATTTCTAGCACAGATGATCAGTTAGAATAGAGTGTGTTTATTTCCTCACCTGTGAAACAGTAGATAGTGAAGATCCAGATGAAGATGGTGATGAAGCTCATGGTTGCTGTTGGTTCAGATTCTCAGAGTTCAAACTCACAGAGTTATAAAATCTCCTGAAGCTTGTGCTGCAATGCAAATCATCTCTATGTAAATCTGTGTACGGGTTACAGCCAGTGTTCGAATTGTGTCAAAGCTCTTGGGGGGTCCCCCTAACCAGACATTTAAACGGTTGATTCATTCAGGAACAAAACACCATCATGTTGCTCAGACACCCAAAACAGTGCTGTGGCTGTGTTTGGATCCATTTTTGTTGGCGAAATAGAGCAAAAATAGGCAATATGGTGTCTAAAACGTAAGTCTATTAATATTAACTTATTGTTTAT
>CM041807.1:37266981-37286981 GCA_023376895.1 Aspiorhynchus laticeps
ATCCACTGCCACTGAATCTAGATGGAGTTCCACTGTAACGGTCTGTTGTTCGATATATCAGGAGTTTAGGAGCTTCTCCAGGTTTCTGTAAGTACCAGCTTAAATAGTAACGTGGTGCACTATATTCAGCCACATCTGTGCTGGTTTTACAGTTGATTCTGACTGTTTCTTCTGGTCGAGCTGCTGTCGTTGAGGGACTCTGAGTGACGGTGATCTGTCCTCTACACTCTGAAACACAACAAGAAGAAAATCAACTCAAAACTTTGACAATATACTTGAAGAAATGAATTGATATCAAACTTGTGCTCCACAAACCTTGAGCAAACGCTGTGAGAGTCCAGATGAAGATGATGATGAAGGTCATGTTGATGAAGATTGTTGTGTGTGTCAGTGATGAAGTGTTAAACTCACAGCACTATAAACACTCTCAGAGCACTGAAGCATCTGATCAATATGCAAACACACGCAAGATCATTTACCTGAAGACAGTCGCTCATTAACAGACACAATATACAATTACGGAAATGTAAAAAATGTCATTTTTTTTTCATAATATTATATCTTCTAATAGCCAATCTGTTATAAATTTATTAGAATTTTGAATACATCTTCAAGGCCAACTTTAGTATGTTACCCTGACTCTCTCCTGTGAGACTTTGAAAATATTTTTGACTGAAGTTGGATAGAAACATGACTGTTAATTCATAAATTTTATGACAAATCCATGGATGTTCCTGCAGGTTTTTTAACAGACATGAGGATCATGAGACGCGTTACACATGATATAAAATGTTCATTTTTTTTTCATAAATTCAGGTTCATGCTTTAGTAATAACACAGACTGCATAAAGCAGATGAAGTAAATGCAGGTAGTTTGTGCTGTGAGTGGATGTGTTTGTTGGAGACTCAGTTGATGTGTGTTTGTTCAGTTAGTGAAGCGTTCAGGAGGTTTTTGTTCAGCTGATCTATTAGTTTGTATCACTGTGGAGGACTTTCGGCAGCGGCACCAAACTTGATGTTGGCAGTAAGTAAATCATCATTTAATATTATTAATACAACAACTGACTGTTAAAAACTGTGTTACTCTCTAGAAAGGATGCACTTTTGCACTTATGTATCTATTTACATTTTATTTTTAATTCACACTGAATGTTTGGCTGTCAACATGAACTATAATTATTTCTATTATTTCTTAATAACTTGATTTTATGAGTTTTCAGAGCTCCAGCTCTTTTTTCTTCATTGATAATTAAATTCTAAATGTTAAACAGGTGCACTGAAATAAAATGTACATTAGACTGTAATTTTGGCACCACTTTGATTTTTTTAAATTAAAATTAAAAATTCAACTTAAATTTTCAGATTAATGTGTTGATTTTTAAGTAAAGGCTGCAGATATTTAAAAACTGGAAATAGGTTAATATTTTATAGTAGGCATGCCAGACAAAAGTTATATTTTCTGTTTTTTTTAAAACAAACTTTTGTACACAATTTTCTCATGCTGCCATCAAAAATTGTAATGAATTCCTGCAGTTATTGTGTTTATTCATATCTGATCTTTGATGCTTTTAATTAAAGTGACTAATATTGAAGTTATGTAAATTACTCTTCAAATCAATATATTTCACCAAACTTTCATCGCTTTGCTGATCACAGGCTTTATGAAAAACTTTATGACTTTTAGTTTAATGGCGCTAAAAGGACTAATAAATTGAGTATTACATTATTAATTGTTCATATATTTTTGTGAATCTGAAAGGAGAGAAATGCTTTCTTCTTGACTGAGTTGACTCTCGTGTGTTTGTCAGGCGTCACTCGTCCTAAAGTGAGCGTCCTGCCTCCCTCCAGTGCAGAGATCTCCTCAAAGAAGACAGCGACACTGGTGTGTGTGGCCAGCAAGGGCTTCCCGTCAGACTGGAGCCTGAGCTGGAAGGTGGACGGGAGCAGCAGGTCTCAGGAGAGCAGCGCTGGGCTCCTGGAGAAGGACGGTCTGTACAGCTGGAGCAGCAGCCTGACTCTCTCTGAGCAGGAGTGGATGGAGAGCGTCTCAGTGAGCTGTGAGGCCACACGGAGCGGTCAGCCTGCGCTCACTGGACACGTGACGAGACAGCAGTGTTCAGAGTAGATCTGCTGCTCTTCTCACTCATGTCTCACATGGAGACTAACAGCACATGAGTGACTCCTTCATTCTCCACATCCAGCTTCAGTCGCTCTCATCTGCAGCTGCTCTGCTTTGTGAGCGTCATACAAGCCTGTATGTGTGCTTTATCATTCATTCAGTTATGGTTTTATTAAAATTCAATAAAGAAAATAAAATTGTGTATTTGAGTTATTTTGTGCCATTTTTGTTTTGGGCCTTTCATTGGATCAGAGCTTTAGCTCATATTTTATAAAACTTCACTCAGTGGAGCATGAAAACACCTGCAGATTCATGATGAAACAAGAACATGCGGCCAAATTATGAACCTCGCAGATAAAATGGTTAGCTTTAATAAGATAACTTTAATAAGATAAAGTGTTGTAGATTTAAGTATTTATCATGTTAAAAACTAAAATGAATACTTTATATTTCATTCAATATTTATAAAATCTACTTGTGTGAGTGTGTGATCTGTTGAGTGAGTGATAGTGTTTGAACAGCTGCAGGATCAGTTCAGTCACTGTGACTCTGACTGACAGAGGTTTTTGTACGACTCTTTATCACTGTGTGAATGTAAGATCACCCTCACAAAAACCATCAGAATCTGTTCTGCAATGAAAACTCTGACAGTAATAATGTCCAGCATCTTCAGTCTGGACTCCACTGATGGTCAGAGTGAAATCACTGTTAGATCCACTGCCACTGAATCTAGATGGAGTTCCTGACTGGAGGAGCTCTGCAGCATAAATCAGGAGTTTAGGAGCTTCTCCAGGTTTCTGTAAGTACCAGCTGAAATAGTGTGTCCCAGAATAACTGAACACATCTGTGCTGGTTTTACAGCTGATTTTGACTGTTTCTTCTGGTTGAGCTGCTGTCGTTGAGGGACTCTGAGTGACGGTGATCTGTCCTCTACACTCTGAAACACAACAAGAAGAAAATCAACTCAAAACTTTGACAATATACTTGAAGAAATGAATTGATATCAAACTTGTGCTCCACAAACCTTGAGCAAACGCTGTGAGAGTCCAGATGAAGATGATGATGAAGGTCATGTTGATGAAGATTGTTGTGTGTGTCAGTGATGAAGTGTTAAACTCACAGCACTATAAACACTCTCAGAGCACTGAAGCATCTGATCAATATGCAAACACACGCAAGATCATTTACCTGAACACAGCAGATACACAGTTTTGGCCTTTAGTATCTTTGCTAATAAACCTCTATTTACAATCTTCAGAAACAGACAGTCATGATTTACTTCATTATTTTGGGTTGATCTTCTCCCCCAAACACTGTTTTAACGATCAGTTTCATTCAGACTTTGATGCTGAGAGCATTTAATACATGTGTTAGAGATTTTATATCATCCATGATACTGTATAACAGGTCAAAGGTCATCCGAAATGGAATGACCATCTAAAACTTGCTAAAGATTTCTTCATAAAGCAGGTAAACAGTATTATTGTAAATATGAAAAGTGTATTTTGGGACTGATTATGAAACAAGTATTCTCATGCAATAAGTATTTATTTAAAGATGAATATTTTGTACTGCTTTTTACAATAATTCATGTGTGATGTTGAGAAGAGCTGATGTTGAGTCTCATATCAGTGTGTGTGTGTGTGTGTGTGTGTGTGTGTGTGTGAGTGTGTGTGTGTGTGTGTGTGTGTGTGAGTGTGTGTGTGTGTGTGTGAGTGTGTGTGTGTGTGTGTGTGTGTGTGTGTGTGTGTGTGTGTGTGTGTGTGTGTGTGTGTGTGTGTGTGTGTGTGTGTGTGTGTGTGTGTGTGAGTGTGTGTGTGTGTGTGTGTGTGTGTGTGTGTGTGTGTGTGTGAGTGTGTGTGTGTGTGTGTGGTTCTCTCTTTCTCTGCTGGAGTTTGTGTTTATTTGAGTGTGACGGAGGTTTTTGTACGACTCTTTCACTAGAATGAAGCACTGTGGTACACTTTTGGTGGAGGAACTAAACTGACGATCGGTAAGTCTCAGCAATTCTCTATTAAAACGTATGATGTTTTAAACTTTTATTTTAATTTTGAGAATATTTAATCTAATATATGGTAACAAGATTCTTTTTTATTATAAAAATGTTATATTGAAAAGTAAGAAAGATTAATTTATTAAATGCAACTTTTCACAATAAATGTTTTTCATCGTTAATTTTGGCTAATGGTATATATTCATTTTCACTGATATTATTATTATTATTATTATTTTACAGTGATTCCTATTTTATAAAAAAAAATCCATTTCAAGGCATATTTTTTATTTTTTATTCTTCGTAAAATTGAATGTGTTTTGAAATGTGTTACACAAAAGTTTAATGATACAGACAAAATAATTTAAATTGTTAAGGCATCATCATCATATAAAGAGAAAGGTTTAAATAATTCATAATTTAAGTTTACATGTATTGATATTTATGATTCTGAGTGTCTTAATATTTTCAAAATACAACAATGAAATGATCGTTTAAATTTGTTGTCCAAATATATCATCAATACGCATGTGGACAATGTTTTTAAAATCAGCTTGAGATTAAATTGTATTTTATTCAGAAAAGACAAATTACTGTATGATTTGCTTTATGTCTCCTTAAGAGAACAGATTTATATTTAAAGGTACCTGATACATTTAGTAGTACTGAATATTGATTTAACTGGAAATATTTTCAAACTTTATTCAGGATATTTGTGTATATGAATGCCAGCAGTGATGTGGAATGACAGTAAAGATGAAGTGATTGTGATTTTGTCTGCATTATCACGTCTGCTCCACTGAAGATTGTAGCTGCAGATGTGAAGAAGTGAGTTTTGTGTGTGTTTGTGTGTTTCAGCTGGTCCCGCAGTGAAGCCCTCCGTGTCTCTGCTGCCTCCCTCTTCTCTGCAGATCTCTGGAGACTCAGCCGCACTGCTCTGTCTGCTCAGCTCTTACTCTCCACAGGGGGCGCAGGTGAGCTGGACGCTGGACGGGTCAGAGGTCACCGAGGGGGTTCAGACCAGCGCAGAGAGCGAGCGGGACGGACGCTACAGCCGCAGCAGCGTCCTGAGCCTCAGCAAAGCACGCTGGGAAGACGCAGAGCGCTTCGTCTGCAGAGTAACACATGACGGAGCTGCTCAAGAGACCTCGTTCCTCAAGAGCTCCGAGTGCTGATGTTTCTCCAGTGAAGAGCAGCAGGATTCACAGCAGTCACGTGATTTACAGCTCAATACTCAAGCAGTCTTTCAATCTGCTGCCATTGCTGTTCATTCAATAAAGCTTCTGAACGCCTTACATTTGTGTTCGACTGCATCATTGATCAGTGTGTCCTTCCTTCACTAAAGTTTCAGCTGCTGTTGATGGATTGTAATAGTTGAGAACAGCTGCGTTTAGCAGTAAATGTGAACTGAAGCTCTTGGGGTTTGAACATGGTCTCTGGAGACGGAGCTGCTCTATTCTGAGACGATCAGAATCACTAAAGCTGTCAATGCAAATCTGATTTACACCTCAAACTCACAGTTTCACTGTTTGATCGGTTCAACGCTCTGAACTGAACAGTTTCACTTCTGCTCATGCAGTGATGAGACAGTTATGAAGTCTGAGTGGTAGTTTCATAAGGCCAGTTTATCAAGAATGCGTATGATTGTATAAGGTATGAGTGTAGTAGAATCTACAAAAAAAACATAACTATAAAACTGGAACTAAGAAAAAAGTTTTTTTTTTGGACAATCAATGTTCTCTGAGCGTAACTGAGTCAAACTCGTCTGTCACGAGACAGATCACAGTCTAATAGTTTTTAACAGTAGTGTGCAGTAACTGAGATCAGCCGCTGGTTTTACAGTCGATGGGAGAAACTGAGACACAGTTTATGGTGGTTTAAATATCATAAATCAGCAAAACCACCGTCTGGTCTTTATATGAAACATTTGCTGAACCAACCTGAAACAGGCATACACAATTTAAAAAGTTGAAACAATGATTATAATGGTATCATTCATGACAGATTTTATGGCTAATTGAAATGTATTATTGAACTGAGTTTCTGTTATTGAATTGAAGTTTAGTCATTCATTATAGGAGCTGTATTTGCGTGACTGAAAACTGTGAGCACCTGGCTATTACTCTGTTGAAGGACAGCAGACGTGAGGGACACGAGGGAGAGATAGCTTAGCCTTATTATTCCATGTAAATAAATGATGATTTTATATTACGTCTTCTTGCAGTGATGATAACTTGCTTTAAATCGCTAATAGACTTTATAAAAAGTTAATGACAGCGCTGTGATCGTACGTCACTCAGTTTGGCACAGGTTCTTATGGTACAAACTCATTTTAACAGCACAGACCTATTCGATCTAAATATAAAGTGAAAATAATAATCTAATCCTTAAAAAGCACATTTCCAGATAAGCATATAAATTCCATTAAAAAGACATAACACCCTTTCCATGAATGCGTTGGTGACAGGAATGCTCAAAGCCAAAGATGCCAGAGCTGTCATGTTTGGGGCACTAACGTGCTTCAGCAGAGCTGTCCACTTTGATGCAACAGGATTTGTTGTTGCTGTGATTTCCTTTATGCGTAGCAAAAGAACACAGAATTCATCATACAGCTGGTTCATGTCCAGTTTAAAGCTCATTTTTAATGCTTCAGCTGCTCCACGGAGGTCTTGGAAGCTAAATTCCTGTTTGATAGCCAGGCATGAGATGTGCTTTAGGTATTTGCCATCAGTGAAATCAAACCACTTGTTTAGGAAAGCAAGCGCTCTTTGATAGAACACAAGAAAGTCCTGCTCTATAACAGCGGCCTGTGTGGTAGGAAACTGTTGCAAGAGATGATTGTCTCCAATCCAAAGAATCAATCATTTTCCCTTTGTGCGAGTTTCAATTTCATTTTCAATTTCAATTTCACAGTTGTCTCGTCTCCCTCAATGTTAAGTACAGCGTCGAAAAAAACTTTGAGGCTATTTTACAAAAACATCAGGTATGTCTGGAATTCACAAGACACGCCATTTACGAGCAATTTCCAAAGTGCTGATGGACAGTGCTCTTCTCCAAGAGATAAAAAATAGCTTTTGACAGCTGGCCACAAGTTTAGCCACATTCTTCTAAAGAGTTGTGTACCCCTCTTCCACAAACTCAAACACTTCCTTTAATTCTTACACACGTTTAGCTGAAGACGAAAAGTGGTTGTATACTTTTGAGATTACATTCTCAATGTCAATTCTCAGCGTATCACTTGCATGCCTCCCACAGTTGTGCAGAATATGGGCCATGTAATTGGCCTTGATAATTGACACATTATTGTCTGTCAGTTTTTTGTACACTGAGTTATGCACACCAAAATTAATGCTGGCGTTGTCTGCCGAGTATGCAGAGATCTGTTCTAAGCCCAGGTTGATCTCCTCAAGCCTTGAAACGACCTGGTTAAAAATCAGAGTCTTCCTTACAGTCACCATAAAAGTCCAAAAATTTGTTCTGCACTCCAAAGTCAGGTGTGTGATATCGTAATGCTAACAGGAATAACTTGGTTGTTCCATGGTTTGATGTGTCAGACACAATGAAATGTGGAAGAGAATCTGGCCTATCTGCAATCATTGGGATATTTAACTGTTTCAAGCTAATTTCTAAAGATACTGGTGCAAGCACACCTGCATGGATGCACTCTTTGTTCTTCCACAAGCAAGCTTCTTTCCTATTTCTGAATGACTGGAAAATGATCGGGGCTATTGCTGCACATTATGGTAGGCACATATCACTTCAGCTGCTGTGATTTTATTTAGGTTGCTTTCTTTTGTTGGAGAGAAAAACTTGTCAAGCTAGCATTAACATTTCTTTGGTGTGCATTTCTCTTGTGACTTCCCCATCTTCATTCCTCCTTACATCCCCCTCACCTCCATGTGTGATGGTGAAACTTTGGTGACATACACTGCACTCTCCTTTTTTAGGGTCATCTGTAACTGGTTTAACCATGTGTATTTTTTTCTCCCATTTTTTATTATAAGAACAAAGTCGCTTTTTCTTCTCTGGAGCTCCCAATAGATCCATTTTTTTCTGTTGCCGGGTTTTTTGTTTTTAATTTTGGTGTTTTCCCGCTCTGGCTAGATCACGCACACAGACGGCTGCACTGAGCATGTTCAGTGTTTTCTAATTATTATTATTATGTTTTCTTTTTATTATTATTGGGGAATTGTAATTTAAAGGAATATTAAATAAAATGTTACAGAAAGAATACTAATAAAAAATAATACAGACAAAATTGAAATGCGGGACACTGCTTATGACTCGCGGGACGCGGGACAAAGCCTCCCATCTCGGGTGGTCACTCTACTGAAAACAGCTGCATGAGTGTTTGAAAGATGGTCACTGAGCTCCGATCTCAATCATGTGATGGATCTATAAGAGCACAATGATTCAAATCAAAACCAGTTTCCAGCATTACTCTTCTCCCTATACAGAGAGTCAGAATATGAGGAGACAAAAGATGGAGAGAAACAACAGAGTTATTTCAGATCCTCCTCTGAGCAGCTGCAGGATCAGTTCAGTCACAGTGACTTTGACTGACAGAGGTTTTTGTATGACTCTTTATCACTGTGTGAACACATTTTTACTGTTGATGACGTGTACACTCTGACAAAAATAATGTCCAGCATCTTCAGTCTCCACTGCACTGATAGTCAGAGTGAAATCTCTCCCAGATGATCTGCTGCCACTGAATCTAGATGGAGTTCCTGACTGGAGGGTACTTGTTGCATAAATCAGGAATTTAGTTGCTTCTCCAGGTTTCTTCAGGTACCAGTTAAGAAAATGATTTCCGTTATTACAGCAGTCTGCATCACTGTTAAATGTACAGGTTACAGTGACTGATTGTCCAGTTTGAGTGAGCAGCACTGAGGCTTGAGTCACTGTCACCTGCCCAATAGATTCTGACAAATGAGAAAGATTAGAAATCACAAACACTTTTACAACCCTATATCTTCATAACATTAAAAATAACAACACATGTAATCTTTACTGACACAAACCTCTACATAATACCGCCATTGTCCAGATCAATATGGTGATGAAAGTCATTTTTGTTGGTTGTAGGTTCAGTTAGAGTGAAAAACAGCTGTTGATCATGTTTGATGTTTGACAGAGTTATAAACACATGAAGAGCACTGAAGCGTGTGTCACTCATGTAAAACACACTCTCTATGCAAACACTGCAGTAGTGAACAGGTTTAAGTTGGTTTAATGTGTTGTTTCACTGAACAGGAGAATAAACTGAGGTCAATGGAAACCTCACTGACAGATGTGCTGTTGTGTTCACAATATAACTGACCACAGTTTTTTTAAACAAAACTCCTAATATCTTAACCAAGCAATCGTAGCAATCATACTGTATGAAAGGCATGGATTCAATAACAATGTATTCGGAATTTGAGTGTGCATATCAATGATCTTAAAATCATGTCTAGTGATTCCACACAAGTTGTAAGAACTAAGTAAAGGACTACATCACTTGTGATGTCTAACTAACTACTTGTAATGATTGTGTGCGGTGGGGATTGGGGAGGTTGGACAATGTAATGTAGGGACAATTTTACACCAGGGTTGCACCCTCTATGGTTTATATTAACCACAGATGTGTTTTTTTTACAGTACAGTTCATTAACACCATACTGGGGCGTTAGCATTCACAGGATGAGCTCCACCTGCTGCCCTCACTAACACCTTTTCCAGCAGCAACCTGGTCTTCTCAGAAGGTCTCTCATCCAGGTACTGACCAGACTAAACCCTGCTGAGCTTCAGTGGATGTGCAGGTGAAGCTGCAGGTTGATGCTGCTGGCTCGTGTAGCAGGATTCCTCAAGCGTCCCATATTCATCTGGCCCAGAGCTTTCCAGAAAGAGACACTGATGTACTTTTGGTCTAATTGCTGCTCTCAACTAATGGTTTGACCTCTATGATTATTTAGAGTGATGGATTCATTTAGATTTTTTTTTCAGATGCATGTGTGACAATGTTGTTTCAGATCCTCCTCTGAGCAGCTGCAGGATCAGTTCAGTCACTGTGAGACTGACTGACAGAGGTTTTTGTACGACTCTTTATCACTGTGTGAACACATCTTTCCTGTTGATTTCATGGTAACTCTGACAGTAATAATGTCTGGACTCCACTGATGGTCAGAGTGAAATCACTGTTAGATCCACTGCCACTGAATCTAGATGGAGTTCCTGACTCAAGGGTGTCTGCGTAATAAATCAGGAGATTAGGAGCTTCTCCAGGTTTCTGTAAGTACCAGGCTAAATGATCATTAATCAAATAGTCCCTGAACACATTTCTGCTGGTTTTACAGTTGATTGTCACTGTTTCTTCTGGTTGAGCTGCTGTCGTTGAGGGACTCTGAGTGACGGTGATCTGTCCTCTACACTCTGAAACACAACAAGAAAATCAACTCAAAACTTTGACAATATACTTGAAGAAATGAATTGATATCAAACTTGTGCTCCACAAACCTTGAGCAAACGCTGTGAGAGTCCAGATGAAGATGATGATGAAGGTCATGTTGATGAAGATTGTTGTGTGTGTCAGTGATGAAGTGTTAAACTCACAGCACTATAAACACTCTCAGAGCACTGAAGCATCTGATCAATATGCAAATGAACTGATCCTGTATTTAAATGAGCTTCTAAATGAAGATTGCTCGTTCATTTCTTCCTGTCCATCATTGTATCCACACATCACACTGTCTAATCTTTCTTTTGTACAATTATTTTGACTGATGTTTTATCATCTGTTGGTTTATTACAGGATGGACTATGATTATATTAATGGCTTTAAACATTTTGATTATTCAAGATTTTTGTACATGAATTAAACATGTATTTCAGCTCAGTTGGTTTGAGGGACCTTAAGAAAGTCACTATAGACAGCAGCGATGCATACTGACTTTTATGGTGCATTGTGGGAATGTTTTGAGCATGAGGGTTATGTGATCCCTCAGTAGTGCACTGACTAGTGAACTAAAGAGCTGATTGAGACACTCTTACTGACTGACTCACATGTGCAGGGGCGCGGGAAGGTGTTTTATGTAGGGGGTGCTGTGTGTGTGTGGGGGGGGGGGGTAGTCAATTTCTGCGTATAAATATTACGCCAAATAGAAACAGAAAATCGTGCTATAGCCTATACGCACTTTCATGAGATCGTGTTAGAATTAGCTATTTTACAAACAGGAATAGGCTACAATGAATTCATAACAATGTTTTACATTCAAGCTACATTCAAGCTTAAAACCCCTTAAAATGTATAGTGAAAAGCTATTTAAAAGCATCTGGAATGCAACAAAGTAATTTTAAAGCTGTTTTTAAAGCATTTGCTGCATGAATTAAAAAGATAGGCCAATAAATAATTCACATAGGCCTTTCGGTCAGACAAAATTGCTTGCAGCAAATCCTTTAAATTTCAAGGACAAAGATTTACATACTTTTTTTTATTATTGAATATAATTATAAAATAAAATGCAAATTATAATCGGACCTGTTTTAGGCTTTCCCTTATTTTTATATTTTAGACAGTGACGAAAAAAATGACTTGCAGAGAGAAATATATGCATTTTAACGGATTAGGCTAATGAAGAGTTTTTGCTTTGCTTTTGAATTATTTCATTTTAAAGTAGTAATTTAAAGCTTTCTATAGTGTATAGAGGGCTGTTGCCGCAGCGGTGTGCCGAGAATCATATCAATGCTTTCTGACCTTGCGGTGCTCTTTTTGAATACCGCGCTTTTTTTGTTTATTATATTGAAGTTTCGGTCATGTAATGTTTCCAATGAGACTATTCACTATTGCTCTCAAATGTGAAACTGACCAGCGTCAGACTTCCCTTGCCTATTCTCAAATATGTTCGGAAGATGTTAATTGTAAATAGTTTGGTTTTTCTGTTCGACATGCAGGGCAACACTTTATTTGTTTTATTTTTATTTATTTATTTATTTTTCTTCTTTTTCTCCTCAATGCTATACTTGACATCACCGTTCATGCATCTTCTATGGGAGCACCTTTCATGCAGATCAGATCTAAACAGACTAATCTTTGGTTATGTCAATGAATAAATCAATACTAAACATATGCAGCTGGAATGTAAAGGGTGTTCAAAATCCAGTAAAAAGAAAGAAGATTCTAAACTATTTAAAAAAAAGAACAAATTCATATTGCATTTCTGCAGGAGTCACACCTAACAGACAGTGAGCATATCAAATTAAAGAGAGACTGGGTGGGACAAGTATATGGCTCGTCATTCACCAGTAAAAGCAGGGGAGTTGTCATACTTGTAAACAAATGTATACCACTATCAGATATTAATACATACTCCGATAAATCTGGACGGTTTATCCTGCTTAAAGCTACACTAGCGGGACAACCCATTACCCTTCTGAATGTTTATATCCCCCCTATTCAATCTAATGATTTAATTACACAGGTTTTTTCTAAGTTCGCTGAATGGCAATGTGAACACAGTATAATCGCCGGGGATTTTAACTGTACACTGCTACCAAAATTAGATAAATCTTTACCATCTAATGATAGGCCCTCCAACAGAGCACAAGCTCTGTATGAGACATGTGAAGAAGTTGGCCTGGTAGATGTTTGGCGTGCTCTTCATCCCAGAGACAGAGAATACACATTTTTTTTCTGGAGTCCATAAAACTGGAAGCAGAATAGACTACTTTTTTTCTCCCAAAACCTCACTTCAAAATGTAATCGATTGCAATATTGGGAACATTGTAATCTCGGATCACGCTCCCGTGTTTCTTAGGTTAGGCCTATCCAACCAAATATTTTATCCAGCTTCTTGGAAATTTAAACCATGGCTCATTCATGACCCAAATTTTGAATCTTTCCTTAAAGAGCAAGTTAAACTATTTCTTATGGACAATAAAACCCCAGACGTGTCTCCCAATTTGCTTTGGGACACTGCTAAAGCTTACATTAGGGGATTAATTATCTCCTATGTATCCAACCAGAAAAAAAAGCAGCTGGCGGACCAGAGAAAATTAGAAATGAAACTCCATGGTTTACAAATAAAATATAATATGCACCCCTCAGATGGACTTCTGGCGGAGATAGAAACAGTAAAAACTTCTCTCGAAGCAATTCTCACTAATAAAGCTGAAAAGTCTGTATTTTTTGCTAGACAGCGGATGTATGAATTCGCTAACAAACCTAACAAATATCTAGCAAACTTATTGCGGAACCGGTCTCAAGCGCATGTCATATCCAGTATCAAAGATAAAGAAGGCAGGTGCCATCACGACAACAAAGCAATTAACAAAAATTTTAGGGCATTTTATAAGAAGCTTTACACGTCCCAATCAGGCTTTTCTTCTGGTGATGATATGAATAAATTCCTTGCAAATTCAAATCTACGGGAATTAACTGAGGAGCAAAGACAGATGTTAAACAAACCAACTGAACTCAGTGAAATTTTGAATTGTATTAATAATCTCCCCAAAGGAAAAGCACCAGGGCCCAATGGGTTTACAGTGGAATTCTTTCAGAAATTTAAAATGGAATTAGCGATCTTAATGCATGAAATGATACAGTTTTCATTTGATTCTAATAAGCTTCCTGACTCTATGACAGAAGCCAACATCTGTGTCTTTCTAAAAAAAGGCAAATGCCCTGAGGAGTGCGGATCGTATCGTCTCTTTGCTTAATGTGGATACTAAAATTTTAGCGAAGATATTAGCCATCCGACTTGAATCAATTCTCCCTACAATAATTAATCCGGGCCAGACAGGCTTTATTATAGGTAGATCTTCATCTCATAATGTTCGAAGGCTTCTTAATATAATTCAGTATTCAAATCAGCACACAAATTCTGGGTTAGTAATTTCATTAGATGCTGAGAAGGCATTCGACAGGGTCGAATGGCCGTATTTATTCTCAGTGCTCTCCAAATTTAACTTGGGTGATGTATTTATTAAATGGGTAAGGATGTTTTACTCCTCCCCCACTGCGAGAGTTATTACTAATGGTCTTAAATCCCCTGAATTTACGTTAGCGCGTGGTACCAGGCAAGGATGCCCAATGTCGCCGCTGTTGTTTGCGCTGGCCATTGAACCGCTGGCTGCGGCCATTAGAGACGACCCATCCATTGAAGGGACAGCGGCAAGGAACCAAACTCCATCGGTGACAGAATGGAGAAAAAACCTTGAGAGAAACCAGGCTCAGTTGGGGGGCCAATTCTCTGGCCAGAAAAAAAACAGCAGTTCAATTCCAACCTCAGCAAAGTCTTTATTCTCCGTACAGCGAGTATGAATATGAGGAAATAACAATAACACAATTTCAAAGTGTGAGAGAAGTAAAAGACAAAAATAATAATCAAAGACCAACACAGATGAGTCTGTGTGTTTGTGGGTCTGATAGAGACTCTGCAGAGACACTGATGGACTCTCTGTCTAGTTGTTTCTCTTGACTAATGCTTTGACCTCTGTGATTATTAAGAGCGAAGGATTCATTTATATGATTTTATTTCAGACGGATTTGTGACAATGTTGTTTCACATCCTCCTTTGAACAGCTGCAGGATCAGTTCAGTCACTGTGACTCTGACTGACCGAGGTTTTTGTACGACTCTTTATCACTGTGTGAACACTGGACCACTGTGGTAACTCTGACAGTAATAATGTCCAGCATCTTCAGTCTGGACTCCACTGATGGTCAGAGTGAAATCACTGTTAGATCCACTGCCACTGAATCTAGATGGAGTTCCAGTGTAGAGTTTTTTAGCTTTGTAAATCAGGAGTTTAGGAGCTTCTCCAGGTTTCTGTAAGTACCAGCTGGATGCATACACTGAGTAAGTTGCACTCCAGTACACATCTTTAACATTAAGATTTGTACTCATGGAAATTAGTAAAGTAGTCAAACCTGTTAGTTAGAAGGGGGTGACCCAATACTTTTGGCAATATAGTGTATATTTTAAAGCATTTCTGATATGATGTTGAAATCCTTCTGGGAATTTCAGTAGTAGCTTATTACAATTAGTGTGTAATGTAATGGACAACAGCCTAATCAACCAAAGTATAACGTTTAAAGTAAAACTGAACAACATATTAAACAACATATTTTAAGTATTGCAATGCTTAATAATACTTGACAAACGTTTGTACATTGTAAATGTTAATTTTTTTTCTTTCAAATATCGTACTTTTCCAAATATTAAAATTATTAATACATAAATATTTAAAATATATTGCAGTAGGCCTACACATGGTTATAAAATACATTTAAAACCCAGTAAAAGTGTAATCATTTTATGTTCTTACACAAAGTAGACATAAAATATACTTTAAGTAAGAGTAACATAAGTGTGTTTTCTGTAAATACACTAAAATGTGTGTGTTCAGCATATTCCTTAAAAGTGTAACTAAGCATATATTTAAAACAAAATTACTTCAAGTATACTTTTTTAGAAATATATTAAAATGCAATTCAGTATATTTTTAATGCACTTCAAATAAGCATGTTGGGAAAACAAATGTATTATAAACATACTACTTGAATTTCAAGTATATTTTTAATACATTTAATACTACGTCTTTTCCACCTGGGGATTGCTCATTCATTTCATCTTGTTAGTCCTTATCTGCACATCACAGTGTTTAATCTTTGTATCATCTGTTGGTTCATTACAGGATGGACTATGATTATGGATGTATTAATAACTTTAAACATTGTGATTATACAGTTTTTTTTTGTACATTAAACACATGTATTTCAGCTCAGTTGGTTTGAGGTACCTTAAAAAAACATCACTATAGACAGCAGCGATGCATACTGGCTTTTATGGTGCATTGTGGGAATGTTTTGAGCGTGAGCGTTATGTAATCCCTGAGTAGTGCAACTGACTAGTGAACTAAAGAGCTGATTGAGACACTCTTACTGACTCACATGTGTGAACATTTTCATGCCCGAATAATAATTTATCAATAAGTGTGAACTTTAAAAAAGTAACAAAAAATTTACAACCAATTCAAACCACATGAAAAAAGATTAAATGTTTAAATAAATTGCGATAAATATCTATTTAAAAACTCCAAAATGCCATTATCTTATGGACCATATGGAAATGTAATATTTTACATATATTGCCTAGAGTAATATCGTCATATATATTACCTATAAGATGATATATAATTTTTTACATACGTACATTCTCTGAATAGATATACAATCATCATAATACATTATATATATGTGCATATGTTAATAACGTCTGATGATTTTTTTATGTTGTATTATTAAATACATGTCTATGTTTTATATTTACTTATATACTTACTTATATAATATCAACATTTATTGATGAATTTTAGGATTGAATTTAGAACTGTTTTACACATACATAAACATATTTAAATGGGCTATTAATTATAAATAAATGTTGTTCCAATTTCTAATGTAGGTATATGTTTTTACTTCATACGAATATATACTTCATAAATGTTTAACATATATACATAGGCCTATATTATATTTGTGTATGATTAATCCCAAACGTTTCAACATTAACGTACAGGGCGGCTCCAGGGAGGGGCTAGCAGGTGCTCCAGCACCCCCCCCCCCCCCAAAAAAAACCCCCAACAACAATATAGCACCCCCATACATAAAAAAGAAGACATTTTTAACCCTTTGATACCATACACGGGTCTAAAGTGTCCTGACTGAGTTCATTTTTTTCTATATCTTTGCAAGAAATGAATTTCATCATTCAGAATTCCAGGAATTCCTCAATAAACTTGTTTTTGATCATCACATATTCTTATTTTTATTTTTTATTTCTTACTTTTTGAATAAAAATCGTTTTTGTGTCACTACCCTTCTAATGCACAACATGGGTCTAAAATGTCCCGTATTCATTTCCTATGTTATTTCAGTCATGCATGAGTGTTTCTTTGCTGAATCTTTAAAAAGACATTCATTTTATCATTTATTTTTCCAGGTATTCATTAAATATCTTGTTTTTGATTTCCACAAATCATTATGTTTATTTTTCCTTTCTTCACTTTATAAAAAAACACAGTTTTTATATTTCTACATCAATTTTACACATAGGTCAAAAATGACCCATATAGAAACCTTTGATTATTTGCAATTTTTTTGTAGGAACATATTTATTGCAGAAAACTATTCACCTGCCCCACATTTCACAACTCAACATGGTTGGTTTTGTATAATTGATGCATTTAGTCTTGTTTCATAATTTATTATTTAGAAAATATTTGATATACTGTGTAAGATAAGTGGATATATGTTAGGCGAAGGGTACCTTGACCTTGAAATGTCAAATACTATTAACTAGCTTGTTGTTGACATATTCTAAATAATGTTAGCTAGGTCAACAAAATAATAGTCAAAATAAAATAATATATACAGGTAATAAATACTAGGGTTGCACGATACACCGGTACTATCGCGATACTAAAGCTTAAAAATACCCGCGGTGCCATCGCATTTTTTAAACGGTAGTACCGTAAGATATATAGTATGCACGGCAGCAACACTGTTTTAAACGTTCAAACGTTGAACATGCATGCCAGCAGAAACATTACAAGTTGATTGTCAAATGTCTTTCTGCTGTGCTCTGTGTAGTATAGTCTGTGACTGTATACGCTTTATATTGTATTGAGTGTTTCCCGACGCTTCAGTTCAGTTTGCAATGAGAAGCTGCTCTCGCACGTCGTTGTTCATGCTGCAGTTTATCAGAAGAAAGGGTCTGCATGTCATTTTAAAAAACAGCAGCGCAACCATCACTTATTCAACATCATAATATCTTGCAAGAAAGTATTCTCGCAGTTTTATTCATTTGACCACTTCTAGAACAGGTGTATAGTTCGTTTCTGGAAGCATCTTTGCGATCACGAACGCAGTTCCATTCATCAACATAGCGGCTTTGCACTTGGTTCTTATCAATCATTATATATTTTTTTTTTATTAATTTATAATGTTATGTTTTAATATAAATGCTGCTAACTTGGAAATTTCAAGATATGCGAGCAAAAAATGCTCCTGACAGTTCGGCAATATGACACGAGCAAGAGTGCTGTTTTTGTTTGTTTCTGTGTTCGAATCCGAATCCGCGTTGTCTCTGAATCACTGATTCACTGAACCATTCATAAAAACAGTCATTTGATTCGCTTCTGAAGGATTCAGCCGTTTTGAAAGAATCGTTTGAATGACTCAGTGATTCAATCACGAACTTCTGCCACCTGCTGGTCGTTTGAAGTTTCCCAGCTAAAAGTAGGTATAATACATTATTCTCCAACATATTTCTATATTCAGAATTTAGTATTTAAAACATTAATCTCATAACTTTATTTATGCAATTATAAATACAGTCTAAATGTATAAATGCACATCTAAATGTCACTTCATGCAGCTTCTGTGCAGTGCTAAGATTTATTTAGATCATTTCATGATAACAATAGCCAGTCATTCATTCACATTAATTAAGTATTCAGAGAAAAATATTGTGTTTTCATTTACATCTATTTATTTATGAAATTTTGATTCATTTTGTAGAATTGAATTTTAAATTAACACAATACCGCATGGTATCAAACAAAATGTTTTTTGTTTGACAAATTTTGTGACAAAATGGCAAATAAACTATTTAAAGTGTTAAATGTGTTAGTCTAAATAACTGCTAAAATAATTATTTTAACAAAATGTCTTTATTCTTTAGTTTTTTCATGCTTGTATAGATGGGTCATTTTTGACCCATGTGTGTAAACTTGATGTAGTAACACAAAACCTAGGAAAAAACAAAATATTAATTTGTGGTCATTGTAAAAAGATATTTTAAATATTCATGGATCATGGAATTTATAGATCAGGGCATATTAAATGCTGAAATAAACTGATTTCAAAAGATAAAACAAAAAAATGTCCAGCGAAGCATGAAATAACATAGGAAATGAATACGGGTCATTTTAGACCCATGTTGTGCATTAGAAGGTGTTTTCATAGCGTGTGCATCAAAGGGTTAATTATTTATTACTAATCTAGTGCTTTCTCAGAATGCGGCGCTGACTCGCCATCTCCACATTAATCGACATGCCATTAGGCTAATAGAGACATGCACCTTTTCATACAGACTACATAGATGATTTTTATTTTTTTTTAATTGGTTTGTTTATTAGTAGACATTTCAAGCTTTCCATGGATTTATTTCTTATGTCTGCGAGTCGGTTCATTGTTGTGACACGCTCCATTCACGGAGACTGAGACGGCAGAAAGCACATCCAAAAATGATGGAGTAAGTTTAAGTTCTTTCCGCAGGAAAAAAAAAAGAACACCCATCTCATTCAGTAAAGGCGATAATACTCCCGCACTCCTCATAAATACTTGAAATGTGCCTATATAGCGATTTTATTATTCATTAAAAAATAATAATAATAATAAACTTTTTTGGTCATATTTGCTATTAATTGCCCAGCTCCCCTGTCATTGATCTGGCACCCCCTCAGCACCTGATTTCAAAATGCTCTGCCGCTGCCCCTGACAGTAGCTGAGATCAATCGCTGGTTTTACAATAGATGGGAGAAAATGGGGGACACAATATGGCAGTTTTAGTATCATAAATCAGAAGCACCACCGTCTGGTCATTATGTGAATCATTTGCTGAAAAGACCTGAAAGAGACAGTTTGTAAATGTGATCTTCACTTCAAACTCAGTTTCACTGTTGGTTCAATGCTCTGAACTGAACAGTTTCACTTCTGCTCTTGAGAAATGAGTTATAAGTAATACATTAATTATTAGCTTGAGATGAAGGAGCTACTGAAACTGCTCAAGAACATATTTATGTTGATGGCGTATCACAATGAATTTATCATAGTTTAATGTAC